>CAUYUJ010018718.1:153444-196960 GCA_963575745.1 Prorocentrum cordatum
CTACGACTACGACCTACTACTACTACTACTACTAATACTTCTACTACTACTACTACTACTACTACTACTACTACGACTACCACTATCATTACTTCTCTTACTACTACCACTACTACTACGACTACCACTACCACTACCACTACTACTACTACCACTATTACTACTACTACTACTACTACTACTACTGCTGCTACTGCTACTACTACTACTACTATTACTACTACTGCTGCTGCTGCTGCGACCACTACTACTACTACTACGACTACCACTAATATTACTTCTCTTTCGGGCATCCTGTGACGCGTGACTTCTGCCAGCACTGGGCCTGGCGAAAACGAACTACTTTTCTCTGCCAGCGCGCGCGCCCTGGTGAGCGTATCAGACTGGCCGAGACTTCTGATCGTAGGAAAATCATTGCTCGCGCGCAGGCCGCTCGCCTTTGCAACTCGAGGGGTCGTCTCCCGAAGGGGATTAGGTGTGCCGGCATCGCCCAGACATGCCCAAAGTCTTTGAACCGTTGTTTAGCCAAGGTCCTGGTGGCCCGTGCGCGGGCCATGTGCTTCAAAGTTTGAGCGCACATCCTGTTTTGGGATGCCGCGGGATCCTGGGGCGAAGGCTGTATTTTTTATTACAGCACCCTCGTGGGGTCCACAGGGACCCTCCGGGGTCTTCGCGATGACTGAGTAATGTCTCACGAGGATACTTTTCCCTGGGGTGAAACGTATGTAAGTTCGCTGATGCCCAGCTACAAACAGCATGGGAGTGCGTGCGCTTGAATGTTGCAGTAGCAAGCCTACAAAAAGCATGGGAGTGCGTGCTTGAATGTTGCAGTAGCAAGCCTGCCGTCCGTCGTGGACCCGTCGCCGCGTGATTGGCGCGCGTGGGCGCGATGATATTCGCGTTTCGCCTCCCGGGGTCCCATTGGTCCGTGCTGCTCGCACTGTGTTGGGTATATCTCTCCATTCGAGGGCCCATGTGTCTCCGCAGCCGTTTTTGTTCTGGCTCCCGCCACCAGCCCAATACCTCATTGGCCACAACACCGAATGCACGCGGCCCATTTGTTCACTTTGCAGGGATCCTGGGTCGAAGGTTATAACCTTTTATTGCAACACCTTCATGGGGCCCTAAGGGCGGGGTCATGGCGATGACTGAGCGATATCTCACGAGAGTTTTTCCCCGAGACTGAAAACATGAGTTCGCCGCCACCCAGCTACAAACAACATCGTTAAGAATGGTCGTGGCAGCAGTGTTAGTATTATCGTCACTAGCATCGCTATTGTTTTTTTACTTGGAGTATTTCAATCATCAGGATTATTGTTCGTATTATTATGCTGATAATTTGTATAGGTCGCGTTCTGCTTACATTTACGCTTACCAGTATTATTCGTATGAGTCTCACCCATGCATTAAAATTATCAGTATCATACTTAGTACTACGCTTGCGATTATAATGATGATCCTAATAATTCGTATCCTTAGCATTCGTGTTAGTATCGTTTGCATGATTAATATTAGCCGTAATGGTATGGTGGTGATGATTCATATGATGTTTACCGCTACTCGTATTCTGCCTCATCCGTTTCCACCTCTTGCTCCTCTTCCTTGTCCTCCTCATCGTCCTTCATGGCTCGATTGGTGGCGGTCTGGAGGAGCAGCGGCTGGGCGAGCTCGGGCGGCAGACCGCGGCGCTGGAGGCGCGCTGCCAGGAGGCCGAGGTACAGCTTCGGCTCGTCGCCGCCAGCGGCGCCCCCGGAGCAGAGGAGGCCTGCCTCCCGACGGGGAGGAGGAGAACGAGGAGAAAAAGGACGAGGAGGAGGAGGAGGAGCAGGAGGAGCAGGAGGAGGAAACGCAGGAGGAAACGCAGGAGGAGGAGGAGGAGGAGGAGGAGGAGGAGGAGGAAATGCAGGAGGGGGAGCAGGAGGAGGAGGAGGAGGAGGAGGCGAGTCGAGAAGGAGGGGAAGGAGGTAGGGGAGCAGGAGGAAGAGGAGGAGGAGGAACAGGAACAGGAGGAGGAGGATGACAGGCTGCCCGACAGGCCGCATGCGGCGGGCGTGGGCATGTGACCACGCTTCCCGGAGGACAAATCATGAGAATGCTAATGTGAATGAAGACTAGGAAGAGGAGGAGGGGGAAGAATAGGAGGAGGTACGAAACCCCACGCCCAGCCGTCGCCGTGCAACCGCACTAGACTACATGCACCGGCATGCCGCGCGCCCCTCGTGCGAGAGCCTCGACGCAGCTGCTATTCGCCCTGTCGCCGCCGTCAGCGCAGGCCCCGACGAGATCCACGCGTCCCACGGGACGGGCCGGCCCAGGGGCGGGTCGGACGCTAGGGGCCTTCGGGGCGCGGCCTGCCTTCAGGTTGGCGAGCTGTCACGGCTGCGTCGGGCGCCAGTGCACTTGTCTTGCAGCTCTCCAAGGCGACGATGGGCGTTGCGCCCGCACCTGCGGGCACCAGACCACTCCCGCCGTGCGCCACCAGTTGTGGCAGTGGCCAGTGACGCGCACCTGCCAGCTGCACTGGGAGCTGCGCCGCTGCGTGGGCCGCGCAGCACTGTTCCCAGAGCGCCTGAGCTTTCCCGGATCTCTTGCCGCACTTCTGGCACGCTCAGTTTTTGCCGCGTCGGCGAGTTGAAACGTGCGCCTCGGATGGCTCTGGGAGCAGCTGCCTCGGGGGTCGAGGAGGCTGCCCCGCCCTCTCGTCGACCACGGCATTGCCGCGAGATGTGAGCAGCTCGCGGCCTTCAGAGCGGCCAGGGCCGTCGCTGACCAGTGGGCCTTCGCCTTGCGGAACTTGACGCCGTGCTGGCCCGCGCCGAAGTCGTCTATTCTCCGGCAAACATGTCGCCAGAGATCCGCGTCCAGCCTGGCTGCTCCCACGCGCCACATTTGGGCCCGCGGCGATCCCGTCCAGGATGCTCTGTGGGTCTATGCGGAGTGTGAGCGGCGGCAACAGGAGGAGGAGAAGGAGGAAGAGCAGGAGGAGGAGAAGGGGAAGGAGGAGGGCGGAGGCGGAGGCGGAGGAGGAGGAGGAGGAGGAGGAGGAGGAGGAAGAGCAGAAGAGGAGGAGGAGGAGGAGGAGGAGGAGAGGAGGCGGAGGGGGCGAGTCGAGAAAGAGGGTAATGAGGAGGAGGAGGAAGAGGAGGAGGAGGAGGAGAGAGAGGAGAGGAGGGGGAGGAGGGCAAGGAGGAAGAGGATGATGATGACGAGGAGGAGAAGGAGGAAGAGGAGGAAGAGGAGGAGGAGAAAGAGGAGGAGGATGGGGAATGGGTTAGAGGAGGAGGAGGTGGAGGAGGAGGACGGCGAGGAGCAGCAGGGGGAAAGGGGGATAGGAGGACGAACAGGAGGACCGGAGAGGACGGATAAGCAAGTAGAGCGGAGGGGGAGGAGGTGGAGGAGGAGGAGGAGGAGGAGGAGGTGGAGGTGGAGGAGGAGGAGGTGGAGGTGGAGGAGGAGGAGGAGGCGAAGGAGGAGTAGGAGGGGGAGGAGGAGGCGGAAGATGCGGAGGAGGTGGAGGACAACGGGATGGATCAGGAGCGAAAAGTGGAGTTGAAGGAGAGGGAGTAGACGGGCGTTGAGGAGGAGAATGAGAACGATGGCGATGGGAAACTGATGAGGTTGATGGATGATGGGTAATGGGCGATGGGTGAGCGGTGATCGGTGATCTGCGATGGGTGACGATGATGATGACGACGATGACGATGACGATGCCGATGCCGATGCCGATGACGATGACGATGATGCTGTTGCTGATGAGGATGATGATGATGGTGGTGGTGATGGTGATGATGGTGATGATGGTGACTGTGATGGTGACGGTGAGAGTGATGCTGCTGATGGTGATGTTGATGGTTGATGATGGTGACGTTGGTGTTGACATTGTTGTTGTTGATGATGGTAGTGATGAGGATAGTGGTGATGATGGTGATGATGGCGGTGATGCTGAGTGTGATGATGATGTTGCTAATGGTGATGGTGGTGATGATGATGCTGATACTGGTGATGATGATGGTGATGATGACGATGCTGCTGCTGATGATGATGATGCTAATTTGAATGATGCGGGTGCTGATGATGATGACGCTGATGGTGATGGTGATGATGCTGCTGCTGATGATGATGATGATGATGATGATGGTGTTGACGATGGTGATGATTACGTATGCCGATGATGATGCCGACCATGACGATCAGCGTCGTTCTCTTTGTCAGTATAATCAGCAGCAACCTTAGCATGATCAGACTCGTGGTCATACGCTTTATCAGTGTACTGTTGACGCTGCTGTTGGTGCTGCCGGTGATGATGGTGATGACTGGTGGTGGTGGTGGTGGTGGTGGTGGTGGTGACGGTGGTAGTGACGGTGATGATGCTGATTATGGTGAGGAGGAGGAGGAGGAGGAGGAGGAGGAGGAGGAGGAGGCCACCGCCCTGAGGGGTGAAATAGGTGGGGGATCTTCATTTGCTGGGCCGTCGCAAGCCCCGCTTGTCGCAACCGCGGGGTGCGGCACCGAAAAGGGGGCAGGATGCTGCGCAGGAGAGGTCTGGGGAAAGGATTAAGGGGATGTTGGTTAGGGGGAGCGGGGGAGGGGAAGGGAGGATACGGAGGAGGAGGAGGATGAGGAGGAGTTGGAGGAAGAAGAGTACCAGCTTAAATCCAAAAGTCATCCACGATCTTGTCCCTTCGGAAAGTGCTCGTGCTCAGCATTGCCCCATGGACGTGCAATTCAGTCAAGAGCCCATGGTCATGCAATTAAGTCGAGAGCCCCGTTTGAACAGGAGCTGCCATCCATGCTTCTGGCTATCATGACGGCGACGAGGTAGGATTATACAGTTCAGCGACGTGTCAAGCGATGGCATCGCTTTACACACCGCGCATCACAATTCCTCCCCGATTCGCCTCACACGCGAACACACACTTGTGCAACTGTTGCGCAATTCTAGACGCTTCGCGTAACCCCTCTAGCCCATCCAGAAACGATGCCCAGAGAAATCGCCTCGATCAGGGAAGTGGGCAGCACACAGACGAAGGGTCCCCCAGTGGAGGCCTCTTGGAGCGTCTTGGGGTCCCGGTCCCAGACGCCTCTGAGAGCGTCTTGGGTGCCTCGGAGAGCTTATTGGGGCCTCTTGGGAGTCTCTTGGGCGCCTCTTGGAGGCCTCTTGCGCGCCTGTTGGGACCTCCTGGGGCCTCATGGGCGCCTCTTGAGGCCCTCCTGAAGCGCTCTTGGGAGCCTTGGGAGCGCTCTTGAAGCCCTCGTGGGCCATCTTGGAGTCCTCTTGGCCCATCTTGGAGCCACCTTGAGGCCTCGGCGAGAAAGCCAAAATATGGATTTGCCTAAGGTTTTGAAAGGACTTGGGCCTCTTCGGGGCCTCCTGGGGGAGCTATTTGGCCACTTGGAGCCGTCTTGGAGCTGTCTTGGGGCCTCTGGGAGCATCTTGGGAGCCATCTCGAGGCATCTGAGGATATCTTGAGCCATCTTGGAGGTCATCTTGGGCTCTCCCAGGCGCTCTTGGAGTCATCTGAAGCAGTGCCCCCCCCCCCCCAGGAGGCCAAAATGTGGCCAAAACCTGAGTAACATCAATGATTTTGGCATTGTCGCCGAGGCCTCTTGGAGCGTCTTGCGTGCCTCTGGGGGGCCTTATGGGGCATCTTGGGGGTCTCTTGGGAGCCTCTTGGTGGCATCCTGGGGGCCTCTTGGGAGCCTCTTGGGGCCTCCTGGCCACCTCTTGGGACCCTCTCGGGGCACTGGGAGCCTTGGGAGCGCTCGTGGGGCCATCTCGGAGGAGATCAGTCAAAGAAGGGGAGTTCCTTAATTAGCGTCGCCCCCCCAAGAGGCCAACATGGGGCCAAAGCCCTAGTAACACCAATGAGTTTGGCTTCCTCGCCAAGGCCGTTTTGGACGCCCTGACCGCTCGCGGGGCGCCCCGTCCAAGTCCAGGGGAGGGGGTAATTAGGGGGAGGGGTTAGCCCCTCCCCGAGGGGGAAGACAGGGGGTTGGATGAGGAGCCGCCCTAAACCACCTACGCCCAGAGGGCTGGTGGGATTTGACACGTTTGGGCTATACAACCCAAGCAAGTCTCAAGCGATCGCACCGATTTGAAAAGGGGCTGTCGTCCACCCGCGAAACCAGTACACATTCATATGGCCATACATGGTAAGAGGATGATTCCCAGATTCAATGGCACGTACCGTAGTACCGCCATGTTGAAGAATTTCGTGTGGTGGTCTCAAGCGGGAGCTCCATTGTGAACACGGTCCCCTTTACATCCGTGTATTTGGTGGACGCTTTTAGGACGAATGAGCGCGGTGCTAACACGAGAGCAGCATGTTGAACCTTCCCTACCTGTATAATTGATGGAAGCTTTGGAAACGAATGCGTGCGACGCTAGAAACGAGAGCGGCGCTAACACTCCCAGTTTGGCGTAAGTGCTGGACGCTGTTCGGACGAATGTGCACGGCAGGTTCGCGGCAGCAGCATGCGGGGCAGTCCCAGCAGATGCGCGCCCACTGGAGCAGGCGCGTGACGGTACGCGGTGAGAATGGCGTGCGAGTGCGTTTTCGGTGAGTTCTGTCTGCATGTAGAGCGCGCGGGTGCACTGGGGTGCACTCGTGATCGCATGAAGGAGCGCGCGCGTCTTTGACAGCGCGTGTAGCATGTTTCTGAAAACGGCACGGTTGCCGTCAAAGTCCGCGCTCGCGCAGCAACAGGAGACGCGCGCTCGATGGGCTCGCAAGCGAACGCCACATGCGCGGCAACAATAAGGCTGATGAGCGTGCTAAGTTAGGAGCTGCTTGCCGTCCAGATGCCAGCTGTTGCGCGCAGAAGTATCGCGCGCTTGTTTCCTTCTCTAAGGAGCTGTGCCGTTGGACAGGGGCCAGGGATGCGGACCAGGCTTCTAGGCAGCTCAAAGGCACGGTTGATCTTGCGATCCGAGATAAGTCGGGCAAGATGAGGCGAAGATGCGGGCCTCGGAACCCTTCGCTAGGCTGTGTGACTGGATCCCGGTCGGTTTCCCCCCTCCCGTCTGCGATGTGCCTGCCGACGCCGATCCTAAATGAAATAATTCAACTTCAGGTGCGTCAGCGGAGAGTTTCTGATGTGTTCAATGCACAAGGTTCATTGGCGCTCGCAGGCGATAAGGTCGCAATGTGCACGAAGTGTGGCGGCTACGCCTGGGCAGGAAGTTGGAGCCTCCGTAGGCCTTGTCTGCCTACCTCATGCGCGTTGAAGTGGTAGAGGAGGAGGATGGAGAAAGGGTTCTTTTCTGTTTGGCCGGCGCAATACAGAAAATGGGTGTTTGGGTCCATGCCCAATCCAGAAGTGTTCCACGTCGCGAAGCGAGCGAGGCGTGAGGGACCCTGTTGCCAGTGATGTTGGGTTGAGTTCGTCTCGTACTCTGGTGCAAGAGGTCCGGGGAGACAGATGGAGCGACCAGGAGCTCCTAGCAAGGTTTGGTCTCACGCAGGACATGCCTGAACCGCTCGTAGGTCTGCTGAAGGCCAACTCGAGCGGCAGCGATAATGAGTGGTGATCGTGATGATGTCTACTTGCGCTTTTGGTGCTGCTGGCATTGACAGCGGCCCCAACTGGAATTGAACTGCACTGGGGAGGAGGAAGAGGAGGAGGAGGAGGGAGGGCGAGGACGAGGACAAGGAGGAGGAGGAGAGGGGGAGGAGGAGCAAAACGAGGATAACCAGAGCAGTTTCGGAGGAGGGTCGGAAGAGGAGGAGGAGGAGGAAGAGGAGGAGGAAGAAGAGGAGGGGGAGGAAAAGGAGGAATCTGGAGGAGGAGAAGCACGAGATGGATGGGGAGGAGGTTGAGGAGAAGGAGGAGAAGTAGATGAAAATGGAGGAGGAGGAGGAGGAGGATGAGGATGAGGAGGAGGAGGAGGAGGAGGAGGAGGAGGAGAGGGAGGACGAGAGTTACGAGGCAATGGCAAAGAGCTCACACCGTCGGATGTCTAGGAGAACGATGCCCCCCGCCCTGCTGCTGACCCTGCTCCTGCCGCTCCTGCTCCTGACGCTGCTGCCGCTGCTGCCGCCAGCTCCCCCCCGGGCCGGCCGCTGCCACCGCCGCTCCTGCCAGGGGCCCCTCGAGGCCAGGACTCTGCCGGTGGCCCCAGGAGGCCAGGTTTTGTCTGACCGGGCCAGGGAAAAAGGCGAGGAGTGGCGCACGTCCCGGCCCACGGCCGCCGCTTCCTCGCGCGGCGCCGGCGCCCCTGGCCTGCCAGTGCTCCTCGCCCGCGCCCCCGGGGCGCCGCCTCCGCGCCTCCTCGCTGGCCGCGCGCCCGCCCCTCGCCGGCACCCTCGGCGCCGTCGCCCTCGCTGGCAGCGCCGGAGCCGACGACGCCTCGGCGCCCGACGCTCGTCGCTCCTCGCCGTCGCCGCCGTCGCTCGCCGCTCGCCGCTCGCCGGAGGCCCCCACCGGCGGCCAGTCGTTGGAGCAGCTTCTCGCCTGGCGGGCGCAGCTGGCGGGCGCCGAGGGGCAGCTGCGGGAGCTCCAGGGGGCGCGGCGGGCGCTCGAGGCGCCGCGAGGGCGACGGCCTCGGCGGCCACGAGCACGGCGGCGGCGGCGGCGACGACGACGAGTGAGAGCGACGGGGGAGGAGGAGGAGGAGGAGGAGGAGGAGGAGGAGGAGGAGGATAGGAGGAGGAGAGGAGGAGGAGAGTAGGAAGGAGGAGGAGGAGGGGGACGGCGGGAGGAGGAGAGGGAGGAGGAGGAGGAGGAGGAGGAGGGAGGAGGAGGAGGAGGAGGAGGAGAGGAGGAGGAGGAGGAGGAGGAGGAGGAGGAGGGAGGAGGAGGAGAGGAGGATTTTTTTTCTTGAGGAGGAGGAGGAGGAGGAGGAGGAGGCAGGAGGAGGAGAGGGAGGAGGAGGAGGAGGAGGAGGAGGAGGAGGAGGAGAGAGGAGGAGAGGAGGAGGAGGAGGAGGAGGAGGAGGCGGAGAGGAGGAGGAGGAGGAGGAGGAGGAGGAGGAGGAGGAGGAGGAGGAGGGGAGGAGGAGGAGGAGGAGGAGGAGGAGGAGGAGGAGGAGGAGGAGGAGGAGGAGGAGGAGGAGGAGAGGCGGAGGAGGAGGAGGGAGGAGGAGGAGGAGGAGGATGCGGAGGAGGAGGCGGAGGCGGAGGCGGAGGCGGAGGCGGAGGCGCGAGGCGGAGGCGGAGTGCGGAGGCGGAGCGGAGGGCGGAGGCGGAGGCGGAGGCGGAGGGGAGGCGGCGGCGGAGGCCGGAGGGAGGCGAGGCGGAGCGGAGGCGGAGGCGGAGGCGGAGGCGAAGCGGAGCGGAGGCGGAGGCGGAAGGCTGGAGGCGGAGGCGGAGGCGGCGGAGGCGGAGGCGGAGGAGGCGGAGGAGGCGGAGGAGCGGAGGAGAGAGGAGGAGGAGGAGGAGGAGGAGGAGGAGGAGGGCGGAGGGAGGGCGGAGGAGGAGGAGGAGGAGGAGGAGGAGGAGGAGGAGGAGGAGGAGGAGGAAGGAGGAGGAGAGGAGGAGGAGGAGGAGGAGGAGGAGGAGGAGGAGGAGGAGGAGGAGGAGGAGGAGGAGGAGGGGGAGGAGGAGGAGGAGGAGGAGGAGGAGGAGGAGGAGGTTTAAGTGAGAAGGTGCCTGGTAGAAACCAAACAGTGGGCGCCCGACCCGCGACGAGCACAGGCACTGTTCGGGCTCAAACAAAAACACTAGCAGCAGACAAGCAAGCGCGCACTTTTGGCAACCGCAGGCGCGTGCTGTCCTCTTGAGCCTCAGGTGAGGCTCCGCTGTGCCGCCAGACTGGCGGCTCCTCGGCCCGAACCGCTACGCGGTCAAGGCCGAAAAGCGAAAAGGACCTACGAAGGGCCAGGGAGGGCCTGGGAGGGACGGGCCCGAGAAAGAACTTGAGCCCCAGAGGGGCCGCGGAGAGGGGGAAAGGGACAGAGGCAAGAGAGACCCTTCCCCCTCACCAGGCACTTACTCCCTGAAACCCTACGTTTTACGCACGCTCAAACTCTCACGTTTAAGTGAGAAGGTGCCTGGTAGAAACCAAACAGTGGGCGCCCGACCCGCGACGAGCACAGGCACTGTTCGGGCTCAAACAAAAACACTAGCAGCAGACAAGCAAGCGCGCACTTTTGGCAACCGCAGGCGCGTGCTGTCCTCTTGAGCCTCAGGTGAGGCTCCGCTGTGCCGCCAGACTGGCGGCTCCTCGGCCACCCAGCTTCGCTCACCCCCTCGGCGCCCGTGACTTGCGGGTGGTGCCGAAGGGGCTCACAGCTGGGCGCCTCACTGCACGGCGCGTGCCGGCGCTGGCGGAGCGCCAGCCGGCCTCCTCAACCTCTCCTCGGCCACCCAGCTCCTCTCACCCCCTCGGCGCCCGTGACTTGCGGGTGGTGCCGAACAGGGCTCACAGCTGGGCGCCTCACTGCACAGCGGGTGCCGGCGCTGGCGGAGCACCAGCCGGCTTCCTCAACCTCTCCTCGGGGACCGCACTGGCGGGACGCCCCAGCCACCTCCGCCTCTCCTCGGGGACCGCACTGGCGGGACGCCCCGGCCCTCGGCCTCCTCTCCTCCGCACGCCCCTTCGGCGCCCGTGACTTGCGGGTGGTGCCGACTGGGGCTCGCGGTCCTCCTCCACCTCACCTCCGTCCGTCGATCCAGGGGGTCGCCACTGCCCCCAGGCCATTACCCCAGGACTGCGCACAATCCAGCAACGGCTCCTCCAGTGGTGACACGCCTTGTCTCAACACTCGCACTCCTGGTACTGGCCTCAGGCTCCCAGCTTCTCCTTCACATCAGCAGCCGGTCCGCCTCCCGCCGTTTCAACCTTGTACCCCACATGCAGGGTCGCCACAGACTTCGCCATCGCCTCTGACACTCCAGCGGCGTCCTCATTCGCCTCCCACAAATACTGGTGGAAGGCCCCGCTGTTCCACCGCCCCCAACGCTTGACCAGCTCCGTGTCCTGGAAGCAGTGGTACAGGGCCGTCGCCCCGCCGATTCGGAGCGAATGGCTCTTGAACCTGTCGGGTGGGTAGCCTTCCAGCGCCGCCGCCTTCTGAAGCAAGCCCTGGATACGCTCCCGCGTGATCGGGCTGCCATCTTCCCACCTCGCAAGTGGTAAATGTGCCTCTTTGCCCGCGATACGGCTCGGGAACCAGCGGTGGTAGCACTCCGCCGCCCACACCGGGCAGATGCCGAACGGGTCGTTCGAGCGGTAGTGGTTCCTCGCCTGCCCTGCTCCCTTCTGGTCAGCCTTCGACGCCTTGAACCACAGCACCACCTCGTCCGCGGCAGCGAAGTGGCTTACCTGCTCGCCCTTGCACTTCGGGGCAATGTCCAGCCCGGTCAAGACCTTCTTCAAATCCCAGTGCCCCGAGTGGGCGTACTCCCCAATCCGCATCATGAAGAAGAAAGCGAAGATCACGCAGAAATGCAAGGCCGCGTCGTCCGCGCAAGTGTCCGGCTTCAGCATGTCTCGGATTATCCTCAGCATCTTGGTCGTAACCGGGAGCTTCCTCTTTCCGGGCCCTTGCCAGTTCTCTATCCCATTTAAAGCCATCCACAGTCGCGGCTTACCCGCCAAGGGGTCGGGCTCACCCAGCATCGCGTGGTGTGAACGGATCCCCAGCAACTTTGACCGTATCGTCCCGTGCGACCGCTTCAGGCTGTTGTACAGGTGCACCATGAACCCAGACCTCCGAAGTGTTGTTTTTTTCAAGACGCGTCAAACGTAATGATATTGAGAGGTTGTTTTGATATTTTTCAAACGTCTTGATTTTAAGTGAAATGTGTTGATTTTTCGTCGCATGTCTTGATTTTTGGTCTGATGTCTTGATTTTTGGTGCGATGTCTTGATGTTTGCGTATAGTCGTCGCCGACGATATTGTGTAACATCGGATCGTAGGGGTAACGCCTCATGTATATATATATATATATGTATACAGATACACATTACAGTGCTTACATATATATATAATGTATATATTTATAGATATATGTGTATATATAGGAAATATAGGTCAACATTGGTAATATACTTGTATGTCGTCGAATATCCCCGCGTTGCCAATGTCGATTGCCGCCGCCTGGCGCCACCGACTTCTGCGCTGCCCGCTGTCGTCGCCGATGGCCGCCGTGCTACCGACGTTGACTGCTGCCTGCTCTGCGCTCTGCATATAAATGCATGTATAAGTACGTGTGCATATATATGTATATACAATATACAATATACAATATACAATATACAATATACAATATACAATATACAATATACAATATATATGTTTATATATATATATATTGTATACACATATATATGTATAATAAATAAATATATACATATATACATACATCTATATATAGCGCTTGCTGCGTGCCTCGCGCGCAAATTGTTTGGCCCAGGGCGCCTCCTGGGCCCCCCTCCCTCCCCGCGTTCGCTCCCTCCACCCCGAGATCTCCCTCCACCTCGAGATATCTCCCTCCACCTCGAGATCTCGCCTCCTCGATCTCATTCCCCGTTTTCGCTCGATTCCTCGCTCCCTCCCTCGCCATGGCCGCCGCCATGGCGCGGCACGGCCGCACGGCCAGGGTCGACGCCGAGGTCGTGTCGCAGGCGCTGCCAGGGGAGGGATCCGGGCAGGGAGGAGATGAGAGGGTCAAAATGACGATAAGGAGAGGATCCAGGGGGAGTGCGCAGGGGAAGAAGATCCCCGAGCCCCCTCCCTCCTCCATCGCCCTCCGCCCTCCTCCCTCCTCCTCCCTCCTCCTCCCTCCCCTCCCTCCTCCTACCTCCTCCTCCCTCCTCCTCCCTCCTCCCTCCTCCTCCCCGCTGCCTCGTCCTCCTCCTCCCGCCTCTCCCGCCCCAGGTGCTCTTGATGCCCATGATCGAGGCGCCTCGGCTGCTAGGCGCGGCGACGCCCTGGAGCCGCGGGGGAGGAGGAGGAGGAGGAGGAGGAGGAGGAGGAGGAGGGGGGGAATAAGGAGGAGGAGGCGGAGGAGGAGAAGGAGGGGAAGGAGGAGGTGGAGGGTTTAATTAGGAGCGGCCCTCCTCTTTCTCATCCTCGTCGTCGCCAGCATCTTCATGTCTCATCCTCGTCGTCGGTTTCATCGTTCTCATCCTCTTCGTAGTCGTCTTCCTTTCTCATCCTCGTCGTTGTCCTCATCGTTCTTGATCTCGTCGTCGTCGTCGCTCGAGCCGTCCACGCCTGGCGCTTGATCTACGTGGATCCGCCGCCTCATCCTCTTCCTGCTCTGGCGCCTCCTGCTGCTGCTGCTGCTGCCGCTGCTGGCGATGGCGCCCTCATCTTTCATTCTCGTCGTCGTCGTCTTCTTTTATCGTCCTCAATCGTCGTCCTCATCGTGATCGTCGTCGTTGTCTTTATTTCTCATCCTCGTAGTCGTCCTCTATCGTTCTCATCTTCGTCGTCGTCGTTCTCGTCCCCTCACCTCGTTCTCATCCTCATCATTGCCGCACTTTGCCCTCTTCGTCATTCGCCGCCCGATGAGGCGACATCCCAGATTTCAAGTGCAGCTGCAGCGACTTCGGATCCAGACCCAAGGTCAAGGAGATCCAGGCCGCCCTCGAGCCCTGGGAGAAGGGGGGGATCCCTGGGGCGAGGAGGATCTCGAGGAGGAGGGACGAAGGAGGGCAAGAGGCGGGATAATCGAAATAGGGACGCCAAGGGGGGAAGGAGAGAGGGTGGTCGGGGAAGGAGGGGGAGGGCGCGCGGAGTCGAGGGAACGTGGATCGACTGTAACTGTGATGATGATGATGATGATGATGACGATGATGATGATGATGATGACGTCGGCGACGACGACAACGCTGATGATAATGATGATGGTGATGATGATGATGATGCCCGTCTGCGTTGCGCGAGGCCTTGGGAAACGAGCTCGAGGTTATTTCTAAGGACATGTCCCCGCCTTCCGTGAAAACAATGATGGTGTTGATGATGATGCTGATGATGAGGGTGATGATGCTGATGATGACGACGATGAGGATGATGCTGATAGCGGTCATGATGATGGTGATGATGATGATGGTGATACTGGTGATGATGCTGCTGATGGCGGTGATGCTGGTGATGACGATGGTGAGGATGACGATGATGATATGGATGATGCTGATGATGATGATGATGCTGAACGTGATGTTACTGCTGGTGATGATGATGATACTGCTGGTGATGATGATCGTGATGATGCTGATGATGATACTGCTGGTGATGATGATCCTGGCCGTGATGGAGATCATATCATGATGATGCGGAGTGTGATGGCGACGATGGTGATTCAGCGTGATGTTACCGTGGTGGTGCGGGTGAGGGTGATGACGCCGACGATGATGGTGATTGTGATCGCGGCGATGGCGATGATGATGGTGGCGACGATGACGACGATGCGATAGCGTCGCTTGTATGAGTCGGCCCGATCGGCGCCTCGGGCCCCCCTCGATCCCTCTGATCGTTCTTCTTCGTTCCCTGCCTTCCCCCCCGCCCCGCCCTCCGCTCCCCTTCCTGTAGGTGCGCCAGTCCCTGGTCGACGCGCTGACCGAGGTCGGCGGCGACAAGCGGTTCTCTCAAAAGTTGCTGATGGACAGCGCGCGGCGTGGGCAGGGCGCGGTTAGCACGTAACTTGTAATTGGCAGAGGACGGGGGAGAGTCGAGGAGGAGGAGGAGGAGGAAGAGGAGGAGTGGAAGGAAAAGTAGTGGGAGGAGGAGCAGGAGTGGGAGCGGGCAAGGAGGAGAGCGGGAGTAGGAGTGAGAGGGGATGAGTGGGAGGAGGGAGCGGGAATGGGCAGAATGAGAGAGGAGTGGGAGGGTCACAGAGATCCAACGCATTGAAACACATCCAGACTGAGGCGTTTCGAGAGGGGCCCTCGGCGGGCCCTGGGGCAGTCGAAACAAAAACGATTCAGGATGAGAAACTTGTCCAAGGGAGTGGGTCTAGATTTCTGGGAACCCCGTGCGAAAAAAAAACTACATCGGATCTCTGTGGGGGGGGGAGCTTCTCCGATCATCTTATCTCCTGCCTCCTCCTCCTCCACCGCCGTCAGTGGAGGACGCGTGGGACCTTGCGTTCAAGAGTACGTATGCGGACGAGTTCAAGTCCACGTATGGCCGCCACCCCGTCAAGAAGCGAGTGGATGGAGTGAGGCTCGCAGGGGAGGGGGGGTAGCAGGAAGTGGGCAGAGGAATGAGAATGCGTGTGATGAGGAGTATCTCAGGTTAGCTGGGGCCATCCTGAGGGCGATGGGGATGATTGGGAAAGTCGTTTCATGATGGTGATCCTCTCCCGGCCCCCCATGCTCCCCCCATCCCCCCTCCCTTCCCCATCCCGTTCCGCCATCTCCGTTCTCGCATTCCCTCCATTCCCCCCGCCCTTCTCCTCCCCCTCCCTCGGGGGGAGATCGCCACGACTACCCCCCTCCGCATCCTCGGGCAGCGAGGTATCTGCAGTGCCGCCAGATCAGGATGATGCACAGCCACCACCTCAAGATGCGTGGCAAGGACCACGCGGAGGCGGAGGGAGCGAGCGTGCTAAAGTCGAGCCTCTCCTGTGACTGGGGACGAAGGTGGGAATAAGGAAGGAGCGATCCGAATGATGATGAAGGGGTGTGTGGGGGGGGGGGGGGGGGGGGGGGGGGGATGGGAGGAGGGATGCGGAAAAAGGAGAACAAGTGATCGATCGGTGAGAGATGAGTGCTGATGATGGTGGCGATGTTGGTGATGGTGATTATGCGGTGATGATGCTGGTGCTGATGATGATGATGATGATGATGGTGGTGGTGGTGGTGGTGATGATGAGCATGATGCTGCTGATGATGGTGCTTCGTATACGTATGATGGTGGCGGTGATGGTGTTGCCGCTGGAGGTGGCAATGCCGATGGCGAAGACGATGATGATGCGGATGCTGACGATAATGGTGGTCGTCGTGGTGGTGGTGATGATGCTGATGATCACGGTGCTGACGCTCATGACGATGATGATGACGATGTTGATGGTAATTGGTGACGATGCCGATGTTGATTATGGTGAAGATGCTGGTGGTGGTGTTGATGCCGACGATGCTGAGCACCAAGATGAGCTTGACGATTCGGATGATGCTGATGCTGATGCTGATGCTGACGGCTATGGTGATGGTGGAAATGGCCACGATGATGCCGACGATGCTGGCGGTGATGGCGACGACGCTGTTGGCGGTGATGGCGGTGGCCATGATCGTGATAACTATGTCGACGACGTTGCCCCATGGCGGAACGCTCTCGCTTCCCCGCCCCGCTGTCCACCCCCGTAGGATGATGGAGACGACACCGACGTCGACGACGACACCCTGATGAACTACTACAAGAACAGCCTGGTGGGCGGCGACGAGGTTCAAGAAGTACATGCTGCCGAGGTCGCTCGGCGAGGGCCGCGGGGCGCATGAGCACCCAGAGATCCGATGTCGCGATGGTGTTCGGCCCAGATCTCCGATGTCCCCGACGGCCCAGGCCTCCAGAGGCCGAACGCACAGAATAAGAAAGTCAACGCGCATCGTAAGGACGCGCGCCTTCTCTATAGGGTGCCATTGCGTCATTGCCTCTGTTGCCGCTTGTCATTTCCACTGGCAAGGCGTTCAGTGTCTTGGTCGCCAGCGCCGCCCAAAAACATGCCAGCTTTAATCTGCCTCCAAGGGTCTTGCGTCCTGTGCCAGCCGTCCTTAGTATGCGGCTTCAGTGTAGGATGCTCCAAGACGTTCGATCTCTGAGTATGCGAGGAAAGGGCTGGAGGGACGCGCTAGCTAGGAAGCAGAGGGGAGTATGAGGGCGAGGGGAACGGATGGGGAAATGGATGAGTGAGAGCGGAACGGAGCGGGAGGAGCGGGGGAGAGTGCGGGTGGTACAGGGTGCACCATCACCAACATAAGCATCGTCACCATCGCCGTGTGCATTGTCACCCCCACCACCGCCACAATCAGCATCGCCATCAGCATCATCAGCATCACCATCACCATCAACATGTTCATCACCATGATCATCACCATTAGCATCAGCAGCATCATCATCACCAGCATCATCAGTATCATCATCATAATCAATAATACCATCTTCAACATCATCATGATCGCCATCATCGTTGCCAGTATCCTCATCATCACCGTCACGTGCCATCACCATAACCATCAACATCACCATCAAGAGAACCATCACCATCGCCAGCGTCAACGTCATCGCCGTCGTCGTCGCCATTGTCATCGTGGACGCCGTCGTCGCCAGTGCCATTCGCCTTCGGTAGACAATGCGTGTGATCGCCATCATCGTCATCGTCGTCATCGTCGCCGTCATCATCGTCATCATCTTCGGTATGATAGTAATCGTCGTCATTGTCACCAATGGTGATGGTGATGATGATGACGGCGATAATGACGATGATGACGATGATGATGATGATTACGGTGATGATGATGATGATGGTGATGATGACGATGATGGTGCCGATGATGCTGATGATGATTGCCACGATCGCTGCAGGGTCCGATCTGAAGGGGAGGTCACCGAAGTCAGTGCGAGTGCGAGCGCGAGTTCCGCGGGCATTCCTTTCCTGCGGAGCTTGCTGGGTGCAAAGCTGCCAAACGAGGAGCAGAAGAAACACAAGAAAGATAAGAAGAAGAAAAAACATCGAACTGCAGCCGCTGTGCACACGCCGCCGTGGCTAGCCACTCTGAAGAGGCCCGCCGCAAGCCCGCATCCCAAGAAGAAAAGCGCCACCGAGGAGAGCCCTGCGAAACCCGACGCCAAGGCGACGCCCCAGCCAGAGAAGCCCGTTGCCAAAGCTAAACCCAAAGCTGTGATGAAAAAACCGTGCTGCAAGGCGAAAGCTGGGGGCGAGGATCAGCCAGGCGATCCTGATGACGAGGTCGAGGAAGGAACGTTCGAGGCTGAGGACGAGGAGGAAGAAGAGGGGGAGGAAGCGGAGGACGAGGATGCGGAGGGCGGAGAAGAGGCCGCAGACGGAGAAGAGGCGGCGCTGGACGAGGCGGCCGAAGCGCCCGCTGCTGCAGCGGGTGCTGGCGCCGCCGAGGAGGTCACCGAGGCGCCAGAAGGCGTCTTCACCTTCCACGTGCAGAACGAGGATGCCACCATGAGCAGCTACAGCATGAAGACTAAGAGGCGCCGCTGCGAGAGCATCAGCACCATCGCGATGCGCGACGTCGATCATGGCCAGTGGAAGCAGCTCGTGCAAGTAATGGACTACAAGTGGACGGACGAGGACCTCGTCACCGCGACAGCAGAGAACAAGGAGCAGCTGTCGGAGTGGGTGATGCACGAGACGATGAAGAGGTGCCTTGACAGGAAGGTCCGCACCAAGGAGATGGCGGTGGCCGTGCGGGAGGAGGTGCGGGCCGAGTGGAACATCACCGTTGGCTGATGGCGGGGATGGGGAGTAGCATCAGCAGTGTTGCCACGATGGGGGAGTGATAGAATAGGGATAGGTGGATCAGGATGGGGAGGAGGAGGGATCCGGATGAGGAGGAACGATCGAGGGTGAGAGATCAGGGGGAGTGATCCCGAGGAAGCAAGATCGAGCCAACTCTACAACCCCTCCCGCTGATCCCTCCCCTCTCTTTCTCACCGTGCTCCGCGGGCAAGGGGAGGCGCCGGCAAAAGAATGGCATATCGTGATCTTCAAGGTTGCCCAGTGGTGTTGGGGATGGGTTGGGCACGACATCGAGCATGCAGCATGTGGCACACGTGGGACGTGCGACTCCCCCAGGGAACCCATGCGTCCTTGCCTCTGCGGCCCGTCCTTGGCCGCTCTCACTGGCCAGCCTCTCAGAGTACCCCCCCGCCCCAGCTTCCTCCTCTATGAGGGTCGTGCGTCCTTGCCGCGCGTTCTATATAGATAAATATACGTCTTGACTGTACCCATGCACGTAGAGGTGGATGGTGGATCGTGGTGATCCCCACGCGTGTGTATGCATCGTGTATACTGTATACACGTACACATATATATATATATAAATGTATATGTATATATACACATATATATATATATGCATGTATGTTTGTGTGCACATGTATGTATATATACATACATATACAGATGCACGCATGCACACGTAACTGTTCACGCGCGGTCGCAGTCTGCGATTGGCCTCTCGCCTTGGAAAGCGGCCGTGGCAGAGTTCTGGCGTTGAGGTCGCTCAGCTCTCAGTTTCGCCACGTTTGGGCATAGTTCTTGCAGCAACGTTCGCGTTTCGACGAGTGTTGATGTCTGTGTGCACCCGCCTATTTCCAGCAGGCCGCGCGTCGTCCCAGGGCAGCTCCGATCCAGTGCAGCTTGATGCGAGGGGTCTGGGCAGGGACTCTCAAAAGATACAGTGCGAGGACATCGCATGCTGAGGTTGGCTTGCATGTGGCGCGGGGGGTAGGGCCCACCTCTTCTTGTCCGTGTCACATAGATGCAACGACATACACGTCAACTCGTGGCCTGCCTCGGTGCTATAACATATATACATGTATACAGTGTTCACAGTTTGCAGGCCACGGGTGGGCACTCTACTCGCCGCGAGCCTCGGAGCGACCTCGAGGATAGAGAAAATTGCAGCGGCTGGTCAGCATCGCAGAGCGAGAGATCGAGAGAGAGGGAGAGAGAGAGCGAGGGAGGGAGAGAGGGGGAGAGAGAGAGAGCGAAAGAGAACACGAGAGAGACAGATAGCGAAAGAGAGAGAGGCAGAGAGATAACTTGAGAGCGGAATGCACCACGCGGTGGTGTCTGCGTTGGCAGGGTGCTCACAGGTGTTCCTCGCAGTCGCATTCACGAAACTGTATATACGGCGACTCAAGTTTGGGTGTACATGTTATGTGTATGCTTTGATTCTGGCACTTTGCTAGCTCGCTGCATCCATTTATTCAGCGAAGGCTCCGATAGGGGGGGAAGCTGGCCACCGTATACCGAGATCACCACCGATCACGGGCAGCAGGCGAATAGGGCTAAGGGCCGCATGCGTAGGTGGGGTGGGACGTTGAAGAGCTGACGAGCGAGCCCCAGGCGGTGGACGAGGATGGCGATGCTGTTGATCGCAGTTAACGGTGAACGATCGGGGCAGCACTCGACGACTACAGATGGAGAGATGGAGAGAGAGGCGGGCACGCGAGCGCCATCGGGGAATCGGGATCTGAGCTAGCTAACGCACACGCGTGCATAGTTAAATGCGTGAATGTATGCGCCCATGTATACACATGTTTACATGCATACGTACATACATGCATGCATACCTACATACATGCATACACACATACACGCATGTATGCATACCCCACATACATACGTCCACGCATGCATACATACATGCATGTTTACATGCATACATACATACATACATACATACATGCATACATACATACGCAACATGCATGTACGCATACATATAAACCAAGGTGCATACATGCATGTATACATACCTAGATGTGTACACATACCGAAATAGCAATATGCATGGCCACATGCATACATTTATACATACATACTTACATGCATACATACATGGATACATACATGCATGCACACGCATGCATATACATAAATACACATATACATATATATATATATATTCATACGCACACTCGCATATACATTCACACATGTTTCGTATACGCATACTTCAATACATACACACATACACACGTGCACACAAACATACAACCCAGCATGTATGCATGTGTGTACCCGTGCACGCGTACATGCACAGACCGAAATACGCATAGGTATATCTATACACGTATGTCGTCGGCCCTTAATGTAGAAAGCAGGAGAGAACGGGGGAGGACACAAACCAGAGATAGGGACAGGGATACGACATTCGGATATGAGCGACAGCGGTGTCATGTTGTTGAGATCGCGCGCACGCGTGCACATTGTGGGCATGTCGGCATAGGTCAGATCGGCAACTACTATTACAACACATGTATACTGATCCATGGTGAACTATCACAGAGAACCCGACGCCAAAATCCTTATATAGCAGTGTACCAGGGGTCGACCGCAACATCGCCCGTGTGAAACAGAAGCCAGAACAGTTGTACGCGGCAATCATATGTGTATATATATACATATATACATAGATACATAGATACATACATACATACATACATACATACATACATACATGTTTATACATATATATGTATATAAATGTAGACTAAGCTTCTGCATATATATATACCCTTTGCGTGCGCGCTTGCTCGTGTGTGTGAGAGAGTGCGTGTGCGTGTGTGTGTATGTGAATGTGCACGTGCGCGCGTGCGCGCGTGCACGTGTATGCTCTGTGTGTGCGTGTGTGTGTGTGTGTGCGTGTGCATGCGCACGTGTCCGTGCGCGTGCGCGCGCGCGTGCGCGAGCGCAGGAGCAGCGGGCACGGGGAGAGAGAGCGCCCGCGCTGCCCAGGCGCACCTGGGCTCCAAGACCTCGCAAGCTGGACGCACTTGGACCCGCTTCTTTTTTATGTACGGCGGCAACTTGGTATTTTGCAAGCGCTAACGGGGCGGGTGACTGCCCGCCCCGTTGTCTCGCTTCTGGCCGTGGTTGGCTGTAGTGGCTTGGATCGGCCGTTGCTTGTGTATATATATATACACACACACGCAGGCGCGCATTCACGCACGCACGCACGCACGCACGCACGCACACAACCACGCACCCGCACACACATCATGCACATGCGCACGCTTGCCGCACACACACACACACACGCATGCACGCACGCGCGCACGCACACGCACGCGCACGCACACATGCGCACACGCACGCACACGCACACACACGCACACGCTCACACACACACACGCACGCACACACACACACACACACACACACACACGCACACACACACACACACACGCACACACACACACACACACGCGCGCACGCACGCGCGCGCGCGTGCGCGCGCGAACGCGCACGCGTGCGCGCGCACACGCACGCACACACGCGCACGCACACACACACGCACACACACACACACACACACACACACACACACACGCACACACGTGCACGCGCACGCACACACGCACACACACACACACACACACACACACACACGCACACGCACGCACACACGCACGCAGCGCACACTTACATCTGCCCTTAAGGTGGTGTCCTAGTTGTTTCTGGTTTTTCCTGGTTTTTCCCGGTGTTCCTGGTTTTCCTGGGTTTTCCTGGTTTTTCTTGGTTTTTTCGTGGGTTTCCTGGTTTTTCATTGTTTTTCATGGTTTCCTTGTTTTTCCTGGTTTTTCATGGTTTTTCTTGGGTTTCGTTGTTTTTCCTGGTTTTTCCTGGTTTCCTGGTTTTTCCTGGTTTTTCCTGGTTTTAACTTGTTTTTATATTTTTTTTTCCTGGGTGTTCCTGGTTTTTCCTTTTGTTTTTCATTATTTTTCATTGTTTTTCATGGTTTTCCTGGTTTCCGGTTTTTCCAGGTTTTTCGTGTTTTTTCATGGTTTTTCATGTTTTTTACTGGTTTTCCTTGGTTTTTCATAGTTTCATGGTTTTTCATGGTTTTTCCTGGTTTTTCCTGGTTCTTCATGGTTTTTCATAGTTTTTCATGGTTTCCTGGTTTTTCCTGGTTTTTCCTGGTTGTTCTTTGTTTTCATGGTTTTTCCTGGTTTTTCTTGGTTTTTCCTGGTTTCCTTGTTTTTCATCGTTTTTCATGGTTTTTCCTGGTTCGTGTTAACTCGTAGCTTTCTTGTTTTTCATGGCTGGTTTTTATCGGTTCGCCGCCACACGGTTCGTCATGGCTTCTGGTTTCTTTCGGTTTAGAGCGTTGCCACAAGTTCTTCCCTCCCGCTATAAGCAACCCAGGCCCGCCCTTCCGTCCGCAAGTTCCGACATCGCTGCAGATCGATCGCGAGCGCAGACGCAGCTGGTCCAGCAGGCGCTCCGAAGCCTTAACGTATAACCCTAAGCCCTGTTGGCCACGCGGACCAGAGAATGGCACGCGCATGCGCGCGCAAGGTATACCCGCGAGACGTAGCGCTTGGTGTACCTGGTGTATATGTGTATTTATGTGTATGTATGTATGTATGTATGTATGAATGAATGTATGTATATATATATATATATGCGAATGTGTGTAGCGGCGGAACGCCGCGCTGTGAGGATGTTTTTCTAGGCGCCCAGGGGCGTCTTGAACCAACGTCCACCAAGATTATATGACGCCAGGGTAACGCATGCGCCTTCGCGCTGAACCCACGTGCGCCCCAAATCATGTGAGCCCGAGCTAGCCTGCTCAAGTTCACGTGCGAGCGTGCAACATAGACGCGTGCGCGCATGCATATATACAAATGTATGCGCGATTGCGCATATATATATGTATATATATATGTACGCACATGCACATATTATATATATGTGTATACGTATATACACATATTATGTATAAACGCACATATATATATGTATATATATATATATATATAACACATTAAATTGAGGGCGCGCGTGCGCGTGCATCCGTGTTCGCATGCGCATCGCGTGCGTGTGCCGTGCGTGTGTGTAACCATCGCAGATGTGGCGCGCTCTCGGCGCGCCGCGCCTCCCTCGCTGAACGCCTGCGAGCAGGCGAATAGGCCCAAGGAGCCGCTATGTGTGCATATATATATATATATATATATATATGCCATGCCATGCAAAAAAAGAGTGCGTGCGCATGTGGATGATGTAGCTACCTCAATGTCGACCTGATCAGGTACGTTGTTCGCGGTTGTCCTACGGGCCCTCGGCCCGCGACGAAAAAAAACAACCCTGGACCTCTGGACCGCCATGGCCGACGCCGACGTTGGATTTTTAGGTAGCATAGGGCAGCAGATCGAGGGCAGCTCGCGCGGCATGGAGAGAACAGGGGAAAGGATAATGGTGATCTACACAGATGTAGGTATCATATATATATATGCATGGCTGCCATGCCGCATCTTTTCGAGGGGGAACCTCGAACGCCGTTGGGACCGATCTCTTACGTGCGCTGTCGCAAATCAGTGCGCTGGGAATTTGTTGATTTCAGTGCAGCGCCCCCTCGATCCCCCACGCCCCCTTAAACATCCCACCTGTCCCGCCCGTTCCGGTACTTTTCAACCCTCTCCGACACCTCCCCCCCTTCCCGCACTGGCTTATATAAGGGCATTCGGACCCCCGCCTCAACCCCCAGGGCCCGTCGATCGGGGCACTCGCCCTGCCTGCGCGCTCCCCAGCGCAGGCGATGCCGCCCAAGGCAAAAAAGGCAAAGGCCAAAGGTGCGAAGAAACCAAAGAGCGAGAGGACGCCCGAGCAACGAGAACACGAGAACTGCATGGCACGCATGCGGTGCGCCAGGGGAGCAGAGCTCGGATCCGCGAGGGGAGGGAGGAGGAGGAGGAGGAAAAGGATGAGGAATATGAGGAGGAGGAGGAGGAAGAGGAGGAGGATGAAGAGGAGAAGCGAATCTGTGTTTTTTTGTTGATCTCGTACACGATGCTGCATTAATGGTTTATGCTTCACGGGGGCTATGTGTGAATACTGCGCCCTCGAGCTGGCGGTTCCTCGAGGGGAGGTGCCACATGGACAAGGAAACATTCAAAGCTTACAAGAAGAAGCAAAGCGCCCAAAAGAGAGAGTGGAAGCAGATATTTGAAAGAGATGGCCATGGGGAGGGAGCTCGGGAGATGCATGCGCAGTGTGATACAGTCAACGCGCATATAAGGGCGCGCGATTTTCCAAGGGGGCCCTTGCGTCCTTGCCTCTGCGGCCCGCCCTTGGCCGCTCTCAATGGCCAGCCTCGGGGTGCCATCCCAATTCCCGCCTCGAAGGGTCTTGCGTCCTTACCGCACGTCCTAATATTGTACGTTTTGACTGTATATTTATGGCGCGGGTGCCGAGGCGATTTCGACAACGTGCAGGTTACGAAATCAGAGTCCAAACGCAACACAGTCGAAGACAAAGAGCTGGGGGAATGGTTCCTGGGTGCTCGGGGCAAGCGTCCTTGACGACGACGCTTCTCTGATCGAGGGAAATGGCGAGGATCAAGAGGCGGCGGTGCCAGGGATGAGGACGATGAAGGTGGCCAGGAGGAGTCGAGGGATCAGGGGTAAGATAAATTTTCAGGATGTAGCGTCCCAGGTTCACTGAGGACGGGCTCCTCCACGACCAGCACTGGACGCCCGAGAACGCGGAGACTGACTTCGGGAAAAGGCCCGAACGAACCCCGCAGCAGATTTCCCACCTCGATCCTGACATCTTCCCACCTCGATCCTCCGCCTCTCGATTTCACTTTGGAGGTCCTGGCCATCCCGTTAAGCACCTCCTCACTCCGTAGTGGTTGTCTTGCCGCCTCAGTCGCTCCGAGCTTGACCTTTGAGATGCCGTCGTCGACGAAAGTACGCAACGGTGGCCGTGCTGCTTCTCCTCGGATCCCAAGGCCAACCCCTGCCAACCGCCTCGATTCTTCAGCCAACCCGACCCCTTGCAGGGCGTGCGCGAGGGCCATGAACATCAAGAAGTTCTGCGAGCAGAACAAAAAAAGTACACGAAGGAGGGGCTGGGATGGGGGGTCTGATTGCTTAAGCAAAGCTCCTGCACTCGAGAACCCCTCCCCTACAGCACTAGTCTCTCGGATCGCCAACGTAACATCCGAGCGCAGTGGGCGGGGAAGGGGATTACTTGAGAGGCGCCGCAGCTGCCGTCGAGGGGGGGCGACGGGCCCGCTGGACTTAGGGCAGTGGAGGTTGACCCGCAGCACGGCGACATTCTCTACAGGAAGGTCAACATCACTGATCTGACCACGCGGGGCAGCTTTTTTTTTTCGCGTCTGTTAGCTCACCATGTGTGCAAGCTAGTGGTCCAGTTTCAGTTTGTTCTGCTTAGACATCCGATGCCGTGTGGTTTTTGTTGAGGCCCATTTTGATGCACCCCCTCGATCGTTATTCGGGAGTCCAGGGGCCGAGGCGCTGCCTCCGAGAGGCCAAACACTGAGAAACATAAATCACGATGTCGGAGGTCTAGGCCAGTTGCCCCAGGGCCACGACCAGCACATCGGCACCACCGTGAAGAGCGCGAAGAAGGACGTCGCCGAGGTCGCCCATGCAGCTGGCCTGCGTTCGAAGGTGAAGGCCCCGAGCGGCCCAGGGACGCGGGATGGAGCGACGACCAGTGCCGGCCTCCCTCCTCGCCCCTCCCTCTCGAGCCCGCCTCGCTCATTGGGTCCATCGATCCGCCCTCATCTGGGTGGCGATTGTTCGAGGAAATACGGGAGGCCGTCACGTGTGACACGTCGCGCCTCCAAGATTGGGACAGCCGTGATGATGATGCTGATGATGTTGATGATGATGATATTGATGCTGATGTTGATGATGTTGATGGTGGTGACGATGATGGTGATGGTGATGATGTTGATGATGTGCATGATGATGATGATGATGATGGTGATGATGTTGATGCTGGTGGTGATGCTGATGCCGATCAGCGTTGCCCCAGACCTTTGGAACCATGAAGGACACCAGTGAGCTTGATGATATGTCTAAAGGGGCGCTGACATAACATGTCACCGCCTGTCGTGAAAAAAAAACATGAGGATGATGCTGCTGATGATGGTGATGATGATGGTGATGATGATGACGACGACTACGATTATGGTGATGGTGGTGATGGTGATGACGATGATGATGATGCTGCTGATGATGATGATGGTGGCGGTGGTGGTGATGATGATGCTGTTGCCGATGATGGTGATAACATGCGTCCCCTGGCCAGGCGGAGACGCGCTCGTCGGCAAGCTCGGAGTCCGCGTACAGCGACGAGCACTCGAGCTACTCATACTCGGACAGCCCCCCCGCTGCTCTCGAGAGTTTCCGTCGGATCTGCGCGCGCGCACTTTGCGTGGTCGACCTGAGTTAGAGGATCGGGGAGGAGAGAGAAGGAGGAAGGGGAAGAGGAGGAGGGGGGGGATTGGAGGAGAAATATTCCCACATGTTCCTGCATGCGCTACTGTACCGCAAAGCTGTTTCACCATGGGGGGTGATCTACGCTGCAGGGACTGCAGGTCAACTCATTCCTCCTCGAGTCCCCCCCCCCCCCTCCTCCTCGATGCCCCTCCTCTTCCTCCTTCGCGCTCCGCCGAGCGGGGGACTCCGAGGATGCCGTCGAGAGCGGCGGTCTATCGGGCACTACTGGCTCGACGGGGTCATCAATCGAGGCGGGCCTGATGGGCGAGGCCACGCACCTCCATGCGATCCTCAGCGGCATGGAGGTGGGAGGGGAATGGCGGAGTGGAGAGGAGGGGTGGCGAGGGGGAGGGGGAAGTAGATCTATCTCCCCCTTCCTGATCCTGAAGAGGAATGGCGTTGCATGATGCAGCCTCATCCTGAGCACCCTCGAGGGTGCTCAGGATGAGGCCACATCATGCAACGCTCGAGGGGCAACAAGAGGAAGCTACCCTCCAGGAGGTTCGGGGGGGAGAATGAGGAAGGAGGAGAAGGAGGAGGATGAGCTGGCAGAGCAGGCTGCGCCTATTCGCACCGAGGAGTGCAAATGTGTCAAGCGGGTCACGTTGGGGCGCCGTTCTCCTGGTGAGGCGTTGACGTTATACCCATGTCGACTGGGAGGCAGGGGGGGGGGGGGGGGATGATCGGAGGAGGCGACATGGCGCGCAGCATGGGTTGGCTGGTGAGGGGAGGGCGACGCGAACCCGTGCCTGATCCCGTTCATGCCGTCGATCTCCAAGAGCACATCCGAGCTGAAGAACACGATCGACGGCCTCGCGAAGAAGATCCAGGGCAAGTCCATGTCTTAGCATTCCGTAAGTAGATCAACGGATGACGAGATGACGGGCGACCGTGAGGATGAGGGGTGGATGAGGAAGAGGAGGGTGCGGAGGAGGAGGAACAGGAAGAGGAGGAGTAGGAGGATCGAGTAGGGTAAGGGCGAAGGGGGGGACACCAGAAACTGAGGAGGCGGAGGAGGAGGCGGAACGGAAGGGTGCATGAGTGGTAGACGGGGGAAGCCTGTGTGCACTCCTCGATCATTGACCCGTCCCGAGGTCCGACGGCGCCATCGGGGCCGCGGAGGCCAAGGAGTCGATCAATGAGGCAGCGCGCTGCAGGGGGAAGGGAAGGGCGAGGATGAGGAGGGAGGACGAGGAAGGAGGACGGAGAGGAAGACTGAGGAGTAGGAGGAGGAGCAGGAGGAAGAGGACAAGGAGGAGGAGGAGGAGGAGGAGAACGGGTGAGGATGATCCTCCTCCTCCTCCTCCTCCTCCTCCTGATCACCCTCCTCGTGTCAGTGTTTGTCGTTGTTCCTGCAGGTGTGTCTCGACGGCCCAGAGGCCCGCAGATGGCCTCCAGAGGCCGAGGTCTGGTGCTACCCTCCCGATCTCTCTATAGATGCCTTGCGCCATCCAGTCTTGGGTCATTGACCGAGGCGAAGCGTATCTACGATGGGATCGCACCCGTGATGGAGTCGTTCATGAAAGCACAACAAGCGTTCGGCACGACGCCGAAAAAGGGCAAGACGTAGTAGCGCCGCGCAGCGCTGGGACGGGAGCAGGCATGTCGGAGCAATCATGAGGATGATGCTGATGAGGAGGAGGAGGAGGAGGAGAAGGAGGAGGATCAAGAGGAGGACCAGGAGGAGCCTCTGCAGCGAAGCTCAGATGAGCCGCCCGCGGACACGTCCGAGGGTGAGGGGGGAAGGAGGAGATAGGAGGATGATGAAGAGGAGAAGGAGGAGGATGGGGAGGAGCAACGCATGGTGACAGATCTCGAGAGGACATGTCAGCCGATATCGAGGTGCACCCGTCGGCAGGGGACTGGGCCCGTCAGCGACTGTGCACAGTGACATGCGAGCGACTGCGCGGCAGTCTGAAAAAAAAAAAAACAGTGACGTCGGAGAGCCGTGCTGCAAGGGACATGGCATGATCATGCGGTTGCTGCGCAAATGCTGGGCGTCGGGACAATCGGAGATCAAACGGTGATGAGCAGGATCGTGCATAATGGGTTATGGCGGTTATGGCTTTTGAATATGATGATGACGATCGACAACGGTGATGATGACGATGAAGACGTTGTTGATGGCGATGGCGATGGCTGTGGTAATGATGACGATGAGGATGACGATGGTGATGATGGCGATGTTGATGCTGATGATGATGATGATGATGATGCTGATGATGATGATGATGATGATGATACCACTGCGGTTATGTTGAGGATGATGGTGATGACGACGGCGGCGACGATGGTGATGAACATGATGATGCAGGTGACTTTGGAAACCACGACGACAATGATGATGAGGTGAGGTGGGAGACAGATCGAACGGGAGGAAAGGATCAGCGGAGGGCTTGCAACACGTCTGGAGCGGGGCAGTGATGGGAGCATAGGAGGGATGGAGCAGGGGAGAAGCGTATATCGTTTGGACACACGGCGCATGACGTCAGATTGCAGGTATGTTGCGAGCAGGCCAGCTTGCGGGATCGTCGACCGCCAACACGGCGCATGACGTCAGATTGCAGGTTTGTTGCGAGCAGGCCAGCTTGCGGGATCGTTGACCGCCATCGGATGTGCTGTGAGATGGTCCGCCCTCCCCCGTCCAAGCGTCAGCCCTCGCGTTGCGTCGCAGCTGGCGTGCCGCAGGGACGGAACACCATCGGAGGACCATCGGAAAGGGTTGCCGATCGAGCGCTTCTGAACCGCACCTTGGTTAGCATGCGTGCGTCAGGGTGAGTGAGCAGGAGGGCCTCCCCCCACTCCCAGGAGCAGGACCTCCAATCCACGATTGGCCATCATCTTTGCACGGATCGCGAGGCCCTGCCATCGCCGCAGCTTTTCTTCAGCCCGAGGTGCATTGCCAGCCCTCATCTGTCGACATGGCGTCGGGTCGAGCAGCCGCTGAAGAATTAGCAATCGAACCTTCCCTTGGACTTGCAGATGCAAGTGTGGACAACGGCATTGGACTAAGACGGTATCTACTAGAGCAGTACAAAGCAGGAAAAGAGACAGCCGTTGGAGTCTGCACCATCGCCTGGCATGCTCACCGCGCAGGCGCCCGCGGAGTTGATGACTTGGCGCTGGATCCTTCGAGCACGCACCGGGCAGAACATCTCAGAGCAGCAGTGCAGGCCAGATCGGAAGCGTCATTTTATTATGCATGGGTACCAATGTGGGACGCCGACACAAATACCAGACAATTGGTTAAATTCCCAGTTAACTTACCCCGCGAGCAGTTCGCTGATTCCTTCCATGCAGATCCGCGGCAATGGGATCCACAGTTTTTCCCCGAGGCAGACCTTTCCCCTGTATTCTCGACTCGCGAAGTTGTGGTGTCAAACCCAGGCAAGGCATGCCCAGTGGGGTTCTTCAGCGATGGAGTACCCCACACGAAGAAGGACTCGTTCATAGCGTTTTACTTCAGCAACGGACTCACGGGACGGCGCTTCTTGATCTGCAGTTGCAGGAAAAGTGACATGTGTCAGTGTGGCTGCAGAGGTTTCTGCACCATCGGTGCGATCCAGAGAGTTATTGCTTGGAGCTATAACGTCCTGGCAGCCGGGCAGCACCCTGAATCGAACCATCTCGGCCGACCTTTCGAGGATGAGCTGCGTTTCAACCAGAGGGGGTTTAGCTTGGCATCGGGATATGTGGGGGCCCTCACAGAGATGAGGGCCGACCTCCTGGAGATCACGACGGCACTCGGCCTCAAGACGTCATCTAACCACCTGAACCCATGCTTTGCGTGCTCCTGCCACCGTGACGACCTTCATAATTACCCGCCCACGATTAATCGAATCAGATGGGTGGACAGGGACGCGGAGGCATATGATATCATGCTGAGGCGCACGCTGCTCGTCAGGGACGTGCCGAGCAGAAACGTACTACGGCAGCTGATGCGGTTCATGCACTTCGATGATACAGTTGGCGGGTATGCCCTGTTCAGAGACTTCCAGCCACTTGCCCTGCACAAGGGGTGCCGACTGATCGAGAAGGGTGCAGTTGTTGACCTTCATGACTTGCTCAGCATTGATGAGTTTCCTACGCCGTTTACTTTCTTCGACACCACAGCGCCGATGGGGCTGAACTTGGTGTGCCCCCTGCTGTCAGTTAGAGGATTCTCCCTGAGCTGCGTGCACCTCGACAGCATGCGCGTGCTCGACCTCGGGGTGTCGCAGCACGTCATAGGACATGTTTTCAAGACGCTGGTCAACAAGAACTTTCGCAGGTCGAGGATGAAGTTTGCCCGCCATCGGCGCGCCGAGAACTTGTTCCACTTGCGCAGGATACAGGGCGCACGCATGCAAACCAACACCGTCCACGTGTAGATAAGCAAGGCCCCGTTTAAACTTGTCACGGTTTGATGTTTCCTTTCTTGCGTTTTGCTTAACACGGAACCCGCGCCACCGCCCCAAATCCTCCCCCCCCGAGGAGGATGAAGTCTTTCTACGCGTCCACCCAGTACTTGTACCCGAACATGAGCCAGAATAGGATCGGCAAGTTGACTCTGAAAATGTTTATTAGAGGCCGCTTAAAGGCCAAAGCAGCAGAGACCCGCCACCTTTTGCCGTTGATATCTATGCTGTGCCGCGAGAACAAAGCACTGCTCGGAACCAATGCCTTCGCGCTCACTACTGCATGCGAGTCGCTCGAGCTTGTCCAGGCCATCATGCGCCAAGAGAGGAGACAGATGAGCCCCGCAGCACTCCAGCGCATGCAGCAAGCCATGCTTAGGTTCTTGATTCTCTGGAAGAGCTGCAGGGGGAAGACCGTGTTTAAGCACCATATAGCTGTTCATTTAGTGCAGCGTGCTGCCCTGCACGGGAATCCTCGGTTTTACTGGTGTTATCCAGACGAAGGCGAGAACCGCCTGATGGCGTCCGTGGCGAAGGCCCTGCACGGGGGCCCCACGTTCTACTATAGATTCTTGCAACGTGTGCTGCCTGAGAAATGCTAGGGTTGCTATATAGTGCATCCCTGTACTATCACCTCTCTCCCCTGACCAAATCGCCCCCCCTCTCCTCCTGCATGTGCATGCGCGCTTCGCAGCTTGCAGCGACGGAGGACGCCTAGGGGGAAACGTGGAGGGTAGATGAATTGAGGGTATAGATTTAGGGGAGGGAGGAAGAGGGGGAGGAGGAGGAGGAGGAGGAGGAGGAGGAAAAGGAACACGAGGGAGAGGGATCAACCATGAGCAAAGGGTCCAGCGTTTCACACATGTTTCATCACGCACTGCTGTTTCACCATGTTTCATCACGTACTGCTGTTTCACTATAAACGTTTCGTCACGTACTGTACGTTGTTTCGCACGCGGCGCACCAGATTCGATCGGATATGAAAAGGCGCTGCCGAGCTAGCCTGCGGAAGGCGCGGGGCGCGGGCCCCCTCGAGACGTCATCCCGCTCCCTCCTCTTCCTCCTCCTCCTCCTCCTCCTTCTCCTCCTCCTCCTCCTCTTCCTCCTCCTCCTCTTCCTCCTCCTCCTCCTCCTTTCCCCTGTTTCCTGCCCCTGCTCCTCCTCCTCCTCCTCCTCCTCCTCCTCCTCCTCCTCCCCCTCCTCCTCCTCCTCCTCCTCCTCCTCCTCCTCCTCTTCCTCCTCCTCCTCCTCCCCCTCCTCCAGACCTACTGGGCTCGACTGCCAAGGCGGCTCGAGCTGCAGGTGAGCGGTCGTGGAAGGTGTGGCTTCTAAGGGACATAGACCAGGGCGGCGGCCGCAATGCTCACGCCTGGACGCGTCCTGTAGAGGCCTGGGTTCCCTCCACGACCCTCAGTGCTGCGGGCCAGGTGGTTTCCGATCCTCGTTCCCTTCTGCGCGCTGAAGGGGAACGTTTTCAGAAGCTATGGCTGGCCGAAACTGAACTGTTCGAGTTGATGGACCCCAAGCCCTACCAACCCCTGGAACATCTTCCCCTGGCTTCGCCTGAGTGCTTGAGGGAGAAGAGCAGGGGTTACTCCAGGCGGTCAGCTGTGTCTGTTGACGGCTTTCACCTTCGGCATTACGCGCTGCTGTGTGACAAGGCCCTGCAAGTTGTCTCGTTGCTTTTCGCCATCATGGAGACGATGGCCGTCTTGCCTGAGCAGCTGCGTTTAGTCATGCTGGCAATGCTGGCCAAGCCGTCTGGCGGCCTCCGCCCCATAGGCATCTTCACCTCGCCCTACAGACTCTGGGGGAGATGCAGGAGGAGGGAGGCGATGATGTGGGAGGAGGCTAACCAGCATGCTATGTTCGCTGCCTGCGGTTTCAAGTCGGCTTCGGATGTTGTCTGGCGGCAGACTACTAAGAGTGAAGCGGCCGTGCAGCTTGGCAAGTGCTCGGCGCCCCTCCTCTGGGACATGTATAAGTTCTACGAAACCATGGGTCTTGAGGACCTTGCTACCAGATGTGATGAGTCGGATTTCCCCCAGGTTGTTTCCAGGCTCTGCATCGCGGCCTATCGGGCCCCCAGGTACTTAAACATCAGCGGTTTCATCCAGGGGCCGTTCCTGGCGATTCGTGGTGTCATTGCGGGATGCAGCATTGCCACCAGTTTTGTCAGGGCCTATTACATGAAAGCCTTTTTGAATGTCAAGCTGCATCCGTCGTCCAGCCTGGATCTTTACATTGATGACCTGGGCCTGTCTGCTCAGGGTAGTTTCCATGAAGTTTATTCGGCCATCACCGTCGGGGCTGTGGGCTTGTTCAAGGCTGTGGAGGCCGATATTAAGTGCAAGGTCGCTCCCGACAAGGCGGGCCTCGTATGCAGTCAGCGGCGTCTTGGGGAAAAACTCCTGGCCTTCTTGGGTGTCTGGGCTGGCCCTGGAGGGACCTCCTCGGCTGTCAACCTGGGGACTGATGATGCCGCTGGTCCGCCTAGGAGGGTCAAGGGCCGTCGTAGGAAAGCCAAGCAGCGCCGCTCCACCTTCGACAAGCGTGTCAACAGGATCTGCAAGCAGCGTCAGGTCCTGGGCCGTTCTGCTAAGAAGATTTTCACCAGTGGGGCTTTGGCGGGGATTAATTTTGGCTGCGAGATCCACGGAGTCAGCGACGCCGAGCTTGGTTACATTCGCCGTCAAACGGGTAAGTGTATTAGACCGTCTTGTGGCGGGCGCAGCCTCTCTTCTGCTTTGGTCTGCGAGGACGACCCCACGTACTATGGGATGGTCGCACCTATCGTTCGTTGGGGGAAGGAGGTATGGGCGGCCCAGTATCACCAGTACTTGGGGGGTATGCCTCATAAGGAGCTCAGGAGGTGTTGGTCGTCGGTATTCGAGGGTAAGCTGCAGCCCAAGACATGGCGATCTGTCGCTGGCCCGATCTCTGCCCTCTTCTTGTCTGTCAAGCGCATCGGTTGGTCCATGCCCAACTGCGCCACTCTCGCCATGCACGACGGCACATCAGTCTCTCTCACCTTTGTCAGCCCAACCCTCTTGAAGGATATCCTCAGGCGGGCGGTGGTGAGGGACCTGGAAATGCATGTGGGAAGTAGCTTGGATGTTGGATGGGATCGGGCTTGTTGTGACATCTGCAAGAGCCAGCTGCGTTCGAAGAAATACTCTGCACTGGAGAAGGGGTCGATCAGGAACCTGTGCTGCGGTGGAGCCTGGACAGCCGACAGAGCCGCCGAGGTGGGCTACCAGCTCAGTGACGGGCAGTTGCTCTGCCCACTATGTCGTGCTCATCCAGACTCTGTGCATCACAGGCTTTACGAGTGCCCCGCGGTGGCTGAGACTCGCAGCGAGCTTATTCCTCCAGAGATCCTTGAGATTGCCCTGGGTCCGCTGTCGGAAGGGGATCGCATCCTTTTCGATCGGGGGATCTTTGAGCATCCAGAATCGTTCTGGCCAAGGGCCCTTAGCTCGGGGGGTGGGGCCATCATGCCAGCTACTGAGGAAGAGGACTTCTCGGAGGCGCTCGCTAATGGGGACCTGCAGGGCAGTATCTATGTCGACGGGAGTTGTTTTTGACATCCCATCTCAGAACTTTCAAGGGCGGGCTGGGGGGTTTGCATGGTCTCCCCCCAAGGCTCCCTCTTGTGCGCCCTGCATGGCCCTGTGCACCACCCGATCAGCCAGACAGCACCAGCTGGGGAGTATTGTGCCCTCGCCATGGCCGCTCTCCATATTGTTGCCAATTCTGAGGTTTTTTTTTCTGACTGCCTTGCGGTAGCTAATCATTTCCGCCTGCCCCCTAGCGAACGTGTTTCGTACAGGAGGCGCTATGCTGGCCAGTTTCTGTATATCAATGATGCCCCGTTCGTCCAGTCAGTGGTGAAAGTTAAAGCCCACCAGGACAAGGACGAGGTAGGCATTTCGGATGATGAGAGAATCCGTAGGTTTGGTGACGATTTTGCCGACAAAGCTGCGCAGCGCGGGGCCCGCTCTCACCCCCAACCGTCGCCCGACGAAGAAGAGCGAGTGAACCGCGCTGTCAAAATTAGTAAAGTAGTGTGCCGACTAGCGGCCAAGTTGCTCCCGATGTGGCCACGATTGAACTTGGAGGACGCTCCGCTTGTCACTCCTTGCCGCACCACCCGAGGTCCCGAGGAGCCCGTGGTCCAGCATCAGTGGCAGTGGCAACGCTCAGTGTGGAGGTGCGTTGTGCGCAGGTTAGGCTCTCGTTCCTGTGTCAAGCCGCCTGGTGGATCGTGCATCGGCGAAGCCAGCGCAGATCTGGACATCGCTGATTCTCTTTTGCACAGCGTTGTGATCCTGCCGTGCACGGATGGTTCTGATTTTTATTTCTGCCCCAAGTGCGGGGGATTTATGCATCGAGCTGTGTTTGTCAAGACTGCTTTGTCCAAGGGATGTCCTAGCGAGTTGCGCGGCCATGGCCGCACGAATTTTAACAAAGTCATGCTAGGCCGCCACCCAAGGAAGAACTTGGGTGTAGGCCGACCAGAAGAGTTGCCAGCAGGGGCGATTTCCGCCCTAGCGCCCTCGTCCTCTTTGCCCGTCCCCAACTTTTGATTCGGACTGTTCGAAATCATTGGTCTCAGAGCGCCTTCCCTTTTAGGGTTGTGTTTTAGTTTTGTCTCGTCCCCTCCGCGGGGGTTGAGGAGCGTCCAGCCTCCTTTTGGCGTCGTGTTTCGGCCCAACAAGGTTGCCTCGCTCTGCCATCAGCGTGGAGCGTACGCAGCAGGCTGAGATGTTTTTCCTTCTGCCCCCCCCAACGCGGGCGGGGCGAGGGGGCGCCGCTGTTTCCACGGCACTGCGGGACTGGCAGCCATTTCGGCGTGAGTCCCCCCGCAGTTGCCGTGACGTCAGCGGCGGGGCAGGGCTGGTGGCGTAAGTGGCATGTGGCGCCACCCAGCCCTGCCCCTCCTCTGGGGGGAGGCGCCGTCCCCCCAGAGAGTACGGCTTGGCAGTTGTTGATGTTAAAAAAAAATCCTTCTCTCTCCTCCTCCTCCTCTCCTCCTCCCTCCTCCTCCTCCTCCTCTCTCCTCCTCCTTCTCCTCCTCCCTCCTCCTCCTCTCCTGGATCCCTCCTCCTCCTCCTCCTTCTCCTCCTCCTCCTCCTCCTCTCTCCTCCTCCTCCTCCCCCCCAGACCCCCCTCCCGGTCCTTCCCCCCGACAGTATCACAGACCGCCGCCCCCCCCCTCCCCCCTGGCCCCGCCCGCCCCTCCAGCCCCCCTCCCACCCCCCCCCCCCCCCCCCCCGATCCCTCCCTGGCAACCGCCCCCCCACCCCCCACACCCCCCCTAATCCGGCGCTCCTAATGGGGGTCCTCCCCTCCTCCTCCTCCCCCTCTTCCTTCTGAATCCCCCTCCCCCTCCTCCCGCCTAAATCCCTCCTCCTCGTCCTCCTCCCCTCCTCATCCTCCCCCTCCTCCTTCGTCCTCCTCTCTCCTCCTCCCTCCTCGCTCCTCCTCCTCCTCCTCCTCCTCCTCTTCGCCTCCTCCTCCTCCTCCTCCTCCTCCTCCTCCTCCCTCTGGCTCCCACCTCTCGATCGAGCGGCGCCGCATCGGATCCGTTGCGCGCTGGGCGCCCATTGCCCTGTGCATGGAAAGGCACATGAGCCTCGAGGTTGTTCCTCGTCCTGCTCGATCCTCCTCCTCCTCCTCTTCCTCCTCCTCCTCCTGCCCCCTCCTCGGCGTCGTCGTGGTCGTCGACAGCCCTCAGGCCTCGTAGCCCTCCGCGCAACCTATATAGCTAGCCTGCAAATTTGATGCTCGTGGTAGCGGAGCCTGGCGCCACTCGATCGTCGCCCGTGCAAATCAACGGTCTTCCGTTCAGTTGCTCGTTGGTTTTCAAGCCGCTCGTTAGGTTCCATGCCGCTCGTTGGTTTGCCAACGTCCTCGATTAAAGTGCATTGATATTTACCAAACGTCTTGATTTCGAGTATATGTCTTGATTTTTTTCAAGACGCCCAGGGGCGTCTTGAAACAATCAAGACGTATGATGTCTGGGAACAGCAGCAGCTCCTCCTCATCTTGGTGACGCTCTTCGCGAGTCTCACCATGCAGGATGGGCGACCTCCTGCGGATCCGGCAGAACGTCGTCCACTGCCTCCAAGCGACGCCGTAGGTCGCCTTCGTTCCCTTGGCCACCGAAGCCACCACGGCTGCGTCTACCAACCTCTGGAGCTCTGGCGCGTGCCCAGCATCGGCACGCCCGCCGGCGCGCCTGGAGTCCTCCCTGGCGATCCGCCTGAGCTGCCGCTCGAGCCCTTCGCTGCCCTGTCCGCTGCCTGCTGCCGCTTCCAGGTACCGGCTCACCGCCTCTGGGTCGATGTCCTCGGGCGGTCCAGCCTCCGGTGCCGCGCGCCGCGCCGCCTCCTCACGCTCACGCTCCTCTCTTCCCCCGTGCCGGGGGGCGACCGCGGCGGCACTCCCTGCCTTGGCTGCCCTCTGCGCGGCCGCCAACCGGTCCTTGGCCATCGAAATGGGGTCGGTCTTGTTGCACATCGGGCAGCTCGTGTCCCGGCCCTCGCCCTGCACACCGCAGTACTCACACCACGCGTAGCGGGCGTCTGGGCCGCCTCCTGGGAAAGGCACCGGCCGAAGTGGTTCGGCCTCCTCCTCTGTCTCTTCATAGTCCTCCTCCGAGTAGGACCCAGGTGAGTTGAGGTCCCTCACGGCCTCGGCCGCACGTGCAGGTCCGCCAGGCCTGAGCGGGTCCTCCTCCGCCCGGTGACCAGGGGGCGGTGGCCGCTTCTCCGGCCCGCGGGGCCCACTCGACTCCCCCGAAGGGGGCGCCCAACTTCCTGGTAGGGGCAGCGGCTCGCGGTCGGCCCGCCCCTCTGGCTGCGGGAGTGTCTCTCGGCCAGGCCGAGGGTGGACCACCGACGTCTCCACCCCGGCGGCCCTCCCCCTGGGGCGGCCCCCCTCCTCTGGTGCGGACCAGAGCCCTGTCCTCTGAAACTCTACCCGCCTAGCGAGCGCACGGTAAGTCTGACCAACCGCCCGCGCGACCTCTGCCGGGGGCTCTTCCTCCGACCTCTCCTCCTGCTTGACCGCTGCTGGTGCCGGTGGGGTCTTCGCCCTTAGGTGGATGTACTCCGCCTGCCCCGCACCGGGGTGCCCGGCCCCATCCTCGGGCCGAGCTGCCTCCGCCTTCCTCTGCCGGGCAGCCCCCCGCTCCGCACGCGCCCGCCGGGCGAGCTCCCCTGGTGACGGGGGGGGGCGCTCCTCGCTCGGACTTCCGCTGCCGCTCTCCTCGCCCTGCCTCTCCGCGGCCCAGGACTCAGAACCCGCAGGGGGGGCAGCCAACGCAGCGGCGGCCAGCGCCCGGGCGGCGGCCGCTGCGATCTCTTGCTTGCGCTCCTGCTTGCGCTTCTTACTTGCTGCTGCGGTCTCTGACGGCCCCTCCCCACCTGGAGGTGGCTGGCCGTGGGGCATCTTCTCGCAGTGCCTGAAGTGCTTCGCGCCTCCTTCTGCCCAGTCCGCTCCCTCCGACCGCCCTGCGCACTTGTCCGCTCCCTCCGACCGCCATGGCCGCCACAGTGCCCCCCCGTTGACCGCAGTCGCGGGCTGGGAGTGCTCCAAGTAGGGGCACCCTGGGAGCCGGCACGGCCGCAAGGCTTCCCTCGCCTCTGGGGGGGGTGGGGCCTGATCCGCAACGCTGGCGCCCTCTCCCACTCCTTCGGCAACCGCGCGTCGCCCTGTGGCCGTCCAGGGGCCCCAGCTCTCATCCTCTGAACCTCCCGCATGCCGGCTCCTGGTGGCCAGTGGGTCTCCTCCGCCACCCACCAGCGGGCCCTGCGCCCCTCCGGCGGGTGAACCTTCGGGCTGCAGGCCTTCCCTGGCCGTGCTGGGCGGCGCCTTCACCACCGCAGGCCGCTGCTCTTCCCAGATGGGTGGGAGGCGACCGTCCGGCGCCGCCTTGGGCGGCGGGTGCCTCGAAGCCTCCTCGCCTGCTGCCTGGGCTCCTGGACCGCCGCTGCCACTAGCCTCCTCGCCCGCTGGGGGGCGGTAGCCAGCCTCCCTCTGCCTCCTCTGGAGGTCTTCGTGTCGTGCCTGGCAGTACGGCCCATGGGTGTCGCCATCCGTGTCGCGGCATGTCCGACAGCAGTACCAGCCCCAGTCGTGCTCCAAGCGAGCGCAGCTCCTCCCACACTGGTTCCAGCACTGCGGTCCTCCCTCTGGGTCGCGTCCCACTCGCAGTAGGATCACGTCGGGGTAGGGGTCGTCGAGCAGGCTTTGCGCTCGCTCCCCTGGCAGCATGCCACCGTGCCGCTCACTCCTCCCCACCGTCTCCTGCCGTCGCCTCTCGTCAGCTTGGAGCCAGCTCGTGAGCTCCCGACGTCTCCCCTCGTCCTCTGGGCGGCGGCAGATGCCCGCCGTCCTCTCTCCTGACTCGGTGGATACCTCCGCTTGCCTGAGGGCCGCTGTTAGCGCAGCCGCGGCTGCGCGCGGGGGGCGCGCGCGCAGGACTCCCCTCAGCCCAGAGGATCGGCGATTGCTAGGCTAGGCCGGGTGAAGTTCAAGTGTTGCCACAGCGCTCAATTCTTCGCGCAGGACTTGGAGTGCTAGCCTAATACTTAAGTGCGCTTTCCGCATCTATTTAGCGGTGTTTGTGGTTTGCGGCTTGCGGCGCGCTTGTGTGTTAGCAAGTTCGCGTTCTTGTTTGTCGGGTTTATGTCGCGCGGTCTGTTACTGACGCGAACTGTGCGCACAAAACATCATAAACATCATCACCATCATCAACATCATACACATCACCATCATCATCATCATCAGCAGCAGCATCATCATCATCGCCATCGGCATCATCATCATATGTTCACCATCGTCAACTTCCGACTGCCCTTACGGGAGAGGGAGATGATAATATATAAGATGGATGAGGATGATGGTGGCGATGAGGCGGAGGAGGAGGAAGATGAGGAGGAGGAGGAAGGGGGAGGAGGAGGAGGAGGAGGAGGAGGAGGAGGAGGAGAAGGAGGAGGAGGAGGAGGGGGAGGAGGAGAAGGAGGAGGAGAAGGATGAGGGAGAGGAACGGGACCATAATGATGCTGATGATGATGAGGAAGAGGACGAAGATGATGATGCTGGGGAATATGAGGATGATGATGAGGGCGAGGACGGGGGGGGGAGAATGCGAAGGAGGAGGATGATGAGGAGGAGCAGGATGAATAGGAATATAGGATAATCCATATGAGAGGGATGAGGAGGGTGGATGGGGATGAGGAGGAGGACGAGGGGAGGATGATGACGTCGACGCGAAGGATGAGGCGCAGGAGGAAGAGGAGGAGGAGGATGAGGAGGAGGATGGGGACGACGATGATGATGAGAAGAACCAGGGAGGCGGATGATGATGAGGAGGAGGAGGAGGGGGGATGAGGAGGAGGGGGGGGATGAGGGGCATGTGGAATGGGGGGATGATCTGTATGAGCGGTAGCAGGCGGCGCATGGAGAACATTATGAGCAGGAGTTTGGTGTGGATGATGTTCAGTGCGATAGTGCCGATGACTATTCTGACGATGTTGATGATATTGATGATGGTCATGGTGTCGATGATGATGATGTTGGCGATGACGGTCATGATGATGATGGTGGTGATGGTGATGGTGATGATGCTGATGATCGACGATGCTGATGATGACGATGATGATGATGCTGATGATGATGGTGACGATGACGATGACGATGACGATGATGATGATGATGATGGTGATGATGCTGATGATGGTGATACTGCTGCTGAAGCTGATGATGGTGATGATGATGATGCTGATGATGGTAATGCTGATGCTGATGCTGATGCTGATGCTGATGATGATGATGATGATGAGGATGATGATGATGATGATGGTGCACGTCGTCCGCCCATCGGATGCGTCGCGTCGCTCGCTGCCCGCAGCGCCATGCCAGCATTCAAGCTGGAGGTGTCCCCCCTCAGCCAGCAGCAGAAAGCAGCTTGGATTGGCAGAGGCTGGGCGCGGGACGCCATGGCGGAGCGGGGCGGCGGCGACAGGGGTGGCGGCACGGCGCCAGCCGACACGATGGTCGAGCCCCCGTCCTCGATGATGGAGCTCGGGCACATCGAGTCGACCAGCCGCCGCCCCGACAACGCTGGCCTGCCGATGCACCCGCGCCACTACTGCGCCATCCCGCCGAGCGTTGCAGCAGGCACGCTCGGCGACGCGGAGGGGTGAGTGGGGGCGGAGGAGGACGGAGGGATAATATGGACGGGGATGCGGAATAAGAGGACGGAAGAGGAGAAGGAGGAGGAGGAATACGGAAGGACGGACGGACGTAAGGAGGAGGCGGAGGACGGAGGGACGCGAGGAGGAGGACGGATGAGGAGACGTACAGGGGGATGGCGGAGACGGAGGCGTGCGCGCATCTAGGCACATGCGAACACGCGCACGCGCACGAACACACACACACATACACACACACGCACACATACTCCACAACTTACCACGGCATACGCCACACGTACATACACTTGCACACGCACCCCGCATGCGCACGCACACGAGCGCGCGCTCGCACGCACTTACACACCCACACACACACGCACACGCACACACACATACGCACACACACGCGCGCACACACACACATGTTCACACGCTCACACACACACACACTTACACACACACACACGAGTGCACACACACACACACGCACGCGCGCACGCACGCACGCCGACACGCACGCGCACGTACGTACGCGCGCACACGCACGTTCGGACATGAGCGAAGCGCGCGTGTGCGGACACACTCGGTCCGTCCAGGGTTCGAGCGGTTCGGCGGCTCGGCCCGTTCATCCTCGGAACTCGCTGGCCCTGGGCCCCTTCGGGCCCAGGCAGATACGTTGTAGTTGGCTCCGTCTCGAAACGATCGCCGCGTCGAAATGGTTCGGGCCACGTGGCAGTCGCCGCGCCGTCGACCGCGACGATGTCGAAACCAGTTCGTAGCTGTTTTTGTGGCTCGAGGCCATTCGGTCGAGCGGATGGCTTCAGGCCAACGCTCGCGCGGCCTCGATGCGGACCAGATCTACGAGGCGATCGAGCCGCATGCGGTGAACATCGGTTGGCTCGAGTACGGATCGTCGCCTGGCAAGGACAAGTTCGACGAGAAGTGCCAGGGCACTCTGATGGTGCACGCCGAGGCGCGCATCCGTGTAAATATGTCCACGCCCGTCCGCGCCCACCTCAACTCGCCTCCCCCCGAATCGTGCGCCTCGTCGCTGTGCGCGTCGTTCCCCCGCTTCCCTACTCCCAGTGTTCCTCCGCGCAGCCGGCCTCGTCGCCCTCCTCCCTCGACCGTGGCGCGGAGGAGGAGGAGGAGGAGAAGGAGGAGGAGGAGGAGGACGACGACGAGGAGGAGGATGAGAAGGGACGAGGAATTGCAGGACGAGGATGAGGAGGAGGAGGAGGAGGAGGAGGAGGAGAAGGAAGGATGAGTAGGACGAGGAGGAGGAGGAGGAAGAGGAACGACGAGGAGGTACGAGGCGTCTAGGAGGGGGAGAAGGAGGGATGAGGATTTGCAATCTAGCTGCCCGCAGGCCCTCGCGGCGCTGGAGCGCGCCGTGCCCAACGTGGCCCTGGGCCCCGAGGCGTCGCGCATGGCGATGCTCCGCATCGCCAAGGGCCGCGCTGCCGAGTGGGGCTTGACCAGCGCGGCGCAGGAGGAGTGGGCTGACAAGACGGCCAGGAAGTTCTCGGGGCAATAAAATCCATCGGTGATCCATCGGTGAGTTATCGGTGAGTTATCGGTGAGTTATCGGTGAGCCATCGGTGAGCCATCGGTGAGCCGCCGATGTCTTACTGCATCCCAGGCCAGCCCAGGTCCGGGCTACCCCCCTGCCCCAACCAACCGAAAATCGAGCGGGGGCGACGGTGACGAATACGACGAGGCGTGATGAGGAAACCGACGATGACGAGAGTGGAGGTGGTGAGGGTGGCGACGACGGTCGAATAACAACGGCGACGCCGAATCACGACAAGGAAGATGATGACGATGAAACCGACGACGATAGTGGAGAATATGAGCGATGACGACGAGGATGAGGAGGCGGAGGAAGATGAGGGAGGAAGGATGAGGGATGAGGGAGGAAGGATGAGGGAGGAGGGAGGATTGATGATGATGGTGATGATGATGATGATGATGAGGAGGAGGAGGAGGAGGAGGAGGAGGAG
>CAUYUJ010018719.1:0-125968 GCA_963575745.1 Prorocentrum cordatum
TGTAGGGGGGCTTTAGGGCTGGGAATCACATGAGTGGATTCGCAGACATCAGACGCGCCCGCCTGTCGCAATCAGAGGTCTGAACTCGGTTTGATACTCGAACTCGGTTGCGAAACTGTTTTTTTTTTTGTTAGCGTTATCTTGAGAGGTCTGAAATCGCGCTTGGGATTCAAAGATAGTCTGTTCTTTGCAGTCTTTCCGACAGTGATATATTTGTCAGGAGAGCTGTGTTACGACGTTAGTCCCGGCGGGTTAGAAGGTTGACTGGTTTTTACCGTCTCGGCGCCAGGTCCGGGCGGGTGGTGGATGGCTAGTTTGGGCGACGTCGTGGGCCAGAACGGACAAGTAATCGTAGAGCTTCCTTAGCTAGTTATCGTGGAAGCTAAGAGTAATTCCGGCGATGCTGGGGGAGAGTAGGCTATTGGCCGAGAAAAATCTCGACGGAACTTTTGGTGACTTTTGGTCGGTTGAAAATTTCGTTCTCGGAATTTGACCATTCGTTAGAGCTCTAGTATTTTTTCCCATGATATTCGATCTTATTCCCGCTCGCCATCTTGATCTCAGCTCGATCGGGTAACTTTGAAGGCCAAAAAGCACTGTGGCGGGAACGCCCGTTTCGAGTCATCTTGATGCGCGCTGTCGGTTTTCTGAAGATAACTCGAGCTCTAGGGCAGCTACAGAGCTGGTAAGCACAGCTAATGCATGCAGAATGATCAGGCGCGTTCGCCTGTTGAACCCAGAGGTCTGAACTCGGTCTGTCAGCCGAGCTAGCTCCGCAAACCTGTTTGTATTATTCGAGTCAACTTGCTACGCGTTGTCGGTATTTTCTACTTAACTCGAGCTGTAGGGCAGCTACAGTGCTGGTAAGCACTCGTATCGCACTGAGAATGATCAGACGCGTTCGCCTGTTGAATCCATAGGTCTAAACTCGGTATGCTAGCCGAGCTAGGTCCGCAAACCTATTCGTATTATTCGAGTCCACTTGATACGCGTTGTCGGTATTTTCTACTTAACTCGAGCTGTAGGGCAGCTACAGTGCTGGTAAGCACACCTATCGCACTCAGAATCATCAGGCGCGTTCGCCTGTTGAATCCAGAGCTCTGAACTCAGTCTGTTGCGCGATCCAGAATCACGAAACTGTTCGCATTCTTCCAGTCATCTTGAGAGCTACTGTCGGCGTTCTGCACTTAATTCGGGCTGTAGGGAGGCTGCAGGGCGGGTAATCACAGGAATCGATTCGGAGACATCAGACGCGTCCGTCTGTCACATTCAGAGGTCTGAACTCGGTCTGATACTCGAGTTGGGCTGAAAAACTATTCGTTCTCTGCAATTTTTTCAGACAGTATATGTTGTCAGGAAGCTCTACGAGTCCCCCGGCGGTAACAAAGGTTGACGGTTTACCGCCGGCGCCCAGTGGTAACTTTTGGGTGGTTTTGCGAATATTTGAAAGATATTTGACCATTTATTTTGAGAAAGCAGATTTTTCGCACCTGTAGACGACTATGAGGGCCTCTGCGTCTTAATATGAGCTCTGTAGATGCGCTTTTACTATCAAAAGACTTGGCGAAACCAACTTCATTCACGTTTTCTTATTTTCGAGAAATGCTTCCAGAAGCCCCCTCTTTTGATGCTGAGCACTCTCACGCGTGCCAGGAGCTCTACGAGGTTCCCGGCGGTGTCCAGGTTGACGGTTCACCGCCGGCGCCAGTGCCTGGAGAAACTGCCGAAGCTCTTCCGAAGCACTGCCGAAGCCTTTCGCGCACCCCGGAGCCACGCGTATTGGAAAACGCTACGAAGCCACGCTCCCGGGCCCGCTGCAGGCTCCGGCAAGTACCTCGTAGAGCTCTTCGTCATCGATGAGCTAGAGGAATTCCGGCGCGGGGCGGAGCTAGTAACTCGTAGAGCTTCCCTTAGCAAGTTATTGCTGGAAGCTTAAGAGTAATTCCGGGGAGCTGGAGAGCTAGTTGGCAACAAAAATCTCGACGGACCTTTTGGTGACTTTTGGTCGGTTGAAAATTTCGTTCTCAAAATTTGACCATTCGTTAGAGCTCTAGTATTTTTTCTCATGATATTCGATCTTATTCCCGCTCGCCATCTTGATCTCAGCTCGATCGGGTAACTTTGAAGGCCAAAAAGCGCACGGGCGGGAACGGCCGGTTCGAGTCATCTTGATACGCGCTATCGGTATTTCGTACTTAACTCGAGCTGTAGGGCAGCTACAGAGCTGGTGAGCACAGCTATCGCACTCAGAATTATCGCGCGCGTTCGCCTGTTGAAACCAGAGGTCTGAACTCGGTCTGCCAGCCGAGCTAGGTTCGCAAACCTATTTGTATTATTCGAGTCATCTTGATAGACACTCTCGGTTTTCTGTACTTAACTCGAGCTTTAGGGCAGCTACAGTGCTTGTAAGCACAGCTATCGCTCTCAGAATCATCACGCGCGTTCGTCTGTTGAATCCAGAGGTCTGAACTCGGTCTGCTAGCCGAGCTAGGTCCGCAAACCTATCAGTATTATTGGAGTGATCTTGATAGACGCTCTCGGTTTTCTGTACTTAACTCGAGCTGTCGGGCAGCTACAGGGCTCATTGTGACAGACATCGCTGGGGAATTATCAGTCGCGTTCGTCTATCGTACCGAGAGCTCTGAACTCGGCCTGCTGCCCGAGCTAGGTTCGCGAAGCTGTTCGTATTGTCTGAATGATCTTGAGACATGCTCTCAATTTTCTGCACTCAACTCGTGCTGGGGAAGGGCTACAGTGCTGCAGGTCGCATGTATCGATTTGCACACATCAGGCACGTCTTTCGGTCGATTCCAGAGCTCGGAACTCGGTCTGCTGCTCGAACTAGGTTCGCAAAACTATTATATTATTCGAATCGATACTGTCGGTTTTCTGCACTTAACTCGGGCTGTAGGGGGGCTTCAGTGCTGGGAATCACATGAGTGGATTCGCAGACATCAGACGCGCCCGCCTGTCGCATTCAGAGGTCTCAACTCGGTTTGATACTCGAACTGGGTTGCGAAACTGTTCGTTTTTTGTTAGCGTCATCTTGAGAGGTCTGAAATCGCTTGGGCTTAAAAAATAGTCGTTCTTTCGAGTTTTTTTCCACAGTATATATTGTCAGGAAGCTCTACGAGTCTCCCGGCGGTAAGAAAGGTTGACGGTTTACCGCCGCGCGCCCAGTTGGTCGACCCGGCCAGAAAGGACAAAGTGGTAACTTTTGGGTGGTTTTGCAATTTTTTGAAAGATATTTGACAATTCATTTTGAGAAAGCAGATTTTTCGCACCTGTAAACGACTATGAGGGCTTCTCTGCCTTAATATGAGCTCTGTAGGCGCACTTTCACTATCAAAACACTTGGAGCAACCATCTTCATGTCGACACAAAAAAATGAATTATTCTCTTTTGGTAAGAAATGCTCCGAGAAACTCTCCCTTTCGACTCTGAGCACACTTTCGCGTGGAAGGAGCTCTACGAGGTTCCCGGCGGTGACCAGGTTGACGGTTCACCGCCGGCGCCAGTACCTCGTAGAGCTCTTCGGCATCGATGAGCTAGAGGAATTCCGGCGCGGGGTGGAGCTAGTTGGCCCACCCGGCCAGAAAGGACAAAGTGGTAACTTTTGGGTGGTTTTGCAATTTTTTGAAAGATATTTGACAATTCATTTTTAGAAAGCAGATTTTTCGCACCTGTAAACGACTATGAGGGCCTCTCTGTCTCAGTATGAGCTCCGTAGGCGGACTTTTACCATCAAAACACTTGGAGCAACGATTTTCATGTCGACACGAAAAAATCAATTTGTACCCTTTTCGAGAAATGCTTCCAGAAGCTCTCTCTTTCGACTCTGAGCACTCTCACGCGTGAAAGGAGCTCTACGAGGTTCCCGGCGGTGACCAGGTTGACGGTTCACCGCTGGCGCCAGTTGCTGCGAGAATCGTGGGCCGGCGGAGGTGGGCGTGTCCTCCTCGCCACCCACCGCCGGCTTCTTATCTGAAAGCCTTAGCCCTCCAAGAGCTATCCGGGAACTTGTAAGCGTTCGAAACCCGGATAGCGAAGCCAAGCGCGGAACGCCGCACGGGGACCTCTGCCAGGTCGCCTGAAACGATGCGCGGGACGCTGGAAACATAACTCGTAGAGCTTCCCTGAGCAAGTTATTGCTGGAAGCTTAAGAGTACCTCGTAGAGCTCTTCGGCATCGCTGAGCTAGAGGAATTCCGGCGCGGGGTGGAGCTAGTACCTCGTAGAGCTCTTCGTCATCGATGAGCTAGAGGAATTCCGGCGCGGGGTGGAGCTAGTTGGCGCACCCGACCGAGGCGGACAATGTGACAACTTTTGGGTGGTTTTGCGAATTTTTGAAAGATATTTGACAATTCATTTTGATAATGCAGATTTTTCGCACCTGTAAACGAGTATGAGGGCCTCTCTGTCTTGATATGAGCTCTGTAGGCGCACTTTTACTATCAAAACACTTGGCGCAACCATCTTCGTACCGACATGAAAAAAATCATGTTTTCTTTTTTTTCGAGAAATGCTTCCAGAAGCCCTCTATTTTGATGCTTAGCACTCCTACGCGTGCTAGGAGCTCTACGAGGTTCCCGGCGGTGACCAGGTTGACGGTTCACCGCCGGCGCCAGTTGGCCGACCCGGCCAGAAAGGACAAAGTGATAACTTTTGGGTGGTTTTGCGAAAAATTGAAGGATATTTGACAATTCATTTTGAGGAAGCAGATTTTTCGCACCTGTAGTGGGTTATGCCGCGTCCACCAATAAAATTTTCAGGCCCATCGGTGCAGTATTACTATTCAAACACTTGGCGGAACCGACTTTGGATGGAAACCGAAAAATCGTGATTTTCGAGTTTTTCGGCTCTTGCCTCAGAAGCTTCCTTCATGTGTTCCGAGAAGCGCTGTGCAAGAAAAGAGCTCTACGAGGTGCCCGGCGGTAACCTGGTTGACGGTTTACCGCCGGTTGCCAGTAATTCCGGGGAGCTGGAGAGCTAGTACCTCGTAGAGCTCTTCGTTATCGATGAGCTAGAGGAATTCCGGCGCGGGGTGGAGCTAGTACCTCGTAGAGATCTTCGAGATCGATGAGCTAGAGGAATTCCGGCGCGGGGTGGAGCTAGTTGGTCGACCCGGCCAGAAAGGACAATGTGACAACTTTTAGGTGGTTTTGCGAGTTTTTGAAAGATATTTGACAATTCATTTTGAGAAAGCAGATTTTTACGCCGAGCATTGGCATATAAACTTTGTTTCCTGAGCAGCTCAGCTCTCTAGAGGCAGTTTTAGTATCAGTTGACTTCCGGGAACCGACTTCATGTTGACTCCGAAAAATCTTAATTTTACGTTTTTCTAGAAAAGCTCCGATAAGCTCTTCGCTTCGATCCTGAGCTTCCTTACACGTGCAAGGAGCTCTACGAGGTTCCCGGCGGTGACCAGGTTGACGGCTCACCGCCGGCGCCAGTTGGCCCAGCCGGCCGAGGCGGACAATGTGACAACTTTTGGGTGGTTTTGCAATTTTTTGAAAGATATTTGACAATTCATTTTGAGAAAGCAGATTTTTAATCCGAGCATTGAGATATGAACTTCGTTCCCTGAGCAGCTCAGCCCTCTAGAGCCATTTTCAGTACCAGTTCACTTGGAGGAACCGACTCCATGTTCACTCCGAAAAATCTCAACTTGAAGTTTTTGTAGAAAAGCTCCCAGAAGCTCCCCGTGAGCTTTCTCACGGATGCAAGGAGCTCTACGAGGTCCCCGGCGGTGACAGGTTGACGGTTCACCGCCGGCGCCAGTTGGCAAGAAAAATCTCGACGGACCTTTTGCTGACTTTTGGTCGGTTGAAAATTTTGTTCTCAAAATTTGACAATTCGTTTGAGCTCTAGTATTTTTTCTCATGATATTCGATCTTATTCCCGCTCGCCATCTTGATCTCAGCTCGATCGGGTAACTTTGAAGGCCAAAAAGCAGGCAGGCGGGAATGGCCGTTTCGAGTCATCTTGATACGCGCTGTCGGTATTTTCAACTTAACTCGAGCTGTAGGGCAGCTACAGTGCTGGTAAGCACAGCTATCGCACTCAGAATCATCAGACGCGTTCGCCTGTTCAATCCAGAGGTCTCAACCCGGTCTGCTACCCGAGCTAGGTCCGGAAACTTATTCGTATTATTCGAGTCAACTTGATACGCGCTGTCGGCATTTCGTTCTTAACTCGAGCTGTAGGGCAGCTGCAGCTGGTAAGCACAGCTATTGCACTCAGAATGATCAGGCGCGTTCGCCTGTTGAATCCAGAGGTCTGAACTCGGTCTGCTATCCGAGCTAGGTCCGCGAACCTATTCGTATTATTCGAGTCAACTTCATACGCGTTGTCGGTATTTACGCTTATTCCGAGGTATAGGGCAGCTACAGTGCTGGTAAGCACACATATCGCACTCAGAATCATCAGGCGCGTTCGCCTGTTGAATCCATAGGTCTAAACTCGGTCTGCTAGCTGGGCTAGGTCCGCACACCTATTCGTATTATTCCAGTCATCTTGACAAACGCTCTCGGTTTTCTGTACTCAACTCGAGCTTTAGGGCAGTTACAGAGCCTATAGTCACATAAATCGATTGAGAATCATCGGGCGCGTTTGTCTGTTGTATCGACAGCTCTGAAATCGGCCTGCTGCCCAAGCTGGGTTCGCGAAACTATTCGTATTGTCCGAATCATCGTGCAACGTGCTCTCAATTTTCTGCACTCAACTCGTGCTGGAGGAGGGCTACAGTGCTGCGGATCATAGAAATCGATTTGCACATCACTCGCGTTCGTTGGACATTTCGAAAGCTCAAAACTTGGTTTGCTGCTCGAAAAAGATTCGCGAAACTATGTATTATTCGAGCTATCCTGAGAGATTTCCTCGGTTTTCTGCACTTAACTCGGGCTGTCGGGGGCTGCAGGGCTGGTAATCACATGAGTCGATTCGCAGACATCAGACGCGTCCGCCTGCCGCATTGCGAGGCCTGAACTCGGTCTGATATTCGAATTCGATTGCAAAACTGTTTCTTTTTTTTCAAGAGTCATGAGAACTAGTCGTTCTCTGGATTATTTCCCACTATGTACTGTCAGGAAGCTCTACGAGTCCCCCGGCGGTAAGAAAGGTTGACGGTTTACCGCCGGCGCCCAGTCGCAGGAGACGCTTGCAGGAGCGCCGTTTACGATGCGTGGGGCCCTGCACAGCGCGCAAGGAAGATCTGCCTGGGAGCCTGGAAGAACTGCCGAAGCTCTTCCGAAGTTCTGCCGAAGCGCTTCGCGCACCCTGGAGCCAGGCGTATTGGGAAACGCTAGGAAGCCACGCTCCGGACCCGCTGCGAACTCCGGCGAGTTGCTCCGGCGATCGTGGACCGGCGGAGGTGGGCGTGTGCTCCTCACCACCCACCGCGGGCTTCTTATCTGAAACCCTCAGCTCCCCAAGGAGCTACCCGGGAACCTCTAGAGCGCGACGGAACCGCGGCCAGAAAGGCTCCCATGCGTGCCTATACGCATGCAGGCACGCGTGGAAGCTTGCCGGAAGCTCTCCCGGACCAGATGCCGGCTCGAATGATCTGCTGCAGGAACCTGCTGTTCTCTAAAACCCGGATAGTCAAGTAAACGACGCGCGCGCACGGGTCCCGCCCTGCACTCTGCGCTCGCCTGCTCCAGACGCTGCGTGCGCATGGCCGGGTTTGTCTTCGACGTGGGCGGAGGTGCCAGCTTGAAGCGCTGCAAAAGCTACTTGCCAACGTGCGTGATGGCGGTGGACAGCTCGCCTGAAGTGCGCCTGAAGGGCAGCAGAAGTGCGTGGTGGCCCCTGAAGGGCTGAGAGCGACGCTTCCACGCGTGCCTGCACGCGTGGGCGCTCGCTGCCCGGGAAGCTTCGCGCGGCCTCTGGGGCACGTTCGCGAGGCCTCTGGGGCACGTTCCACGGGAACGTATTGGAACAGACGTTCCGGGACACGCTGCGGAACCCGAGCGCCCACGGAAGGGCACGTGGGGCGGTGGGCGGAAGGGTGCGGCGGCGTACGCGCACCAGCCGGCTTCTTCTCTAACAACCCTACGTAGCCCAAAAGGCTATCCGGGAATTCTGGAGCGCCGCAGAAGAGCTCCTGGCGGGCACCACCACCCTGCGGCTTCTAATTTTAAACCCTTTAGCTCTCAGCGAGATCTCCAGGAACATTGCCCGTCGGGACCGCGTCGGCCAACTAGCTGCACCCCGCGCTCGAAATCCTCTAGCTCACCGATGCCGAAAAGCTCTACGAGGTATTACTCTTAAGCTTCCAGCAATAACTTGCTGAAGAAAGCTCTACGAGTTACTCGCAGCTTCCAGCAAAAAACTTGCTCAGGGAAGCTTTACGAGTTACTTGCTCCACCCTGCGCCGGAATATCTCTAGCAACTTGCCGGAGCTTGCAGCGGGTCCGGGAGCGTGGCTTCGTAGCGTTTCCGAATACGCGTGGCTCCAGGGTGCGCAAAGCGCTTCGGCAGAGCTTCGGCAGTTCTTCCAGGCTCCCAGGCAGATCTTCCTTGTGCGCTTGGCAGGGCCCCACGCATCGTAAACGGCGCACCTGCAAGCGTTTCCTGCGAGGTTTCAGCGTCCCACGCATCGTTTCAGGCGGCCTGGCAGAGGTCCCCGTAACGAGCTTCCCTGAGCTAGTTATAGCTGGAAGCTAAGAGTAATTCCGGCGCGCTAGTTGGCTCGAAAAAAAGAACTGAACTAACTCGTAGAGCTTCCCTTAGCTAGTTATAGCTGGAAGCTAAGAGTAATTCCGGCGCAGCTTCCCTTAGCTAGTTATAGCTGGAAGCTAAGAGTAATTCCGGCGCGCTGGAGAGCTAGTTGGCCCGAAAAATCTCGATGGAACTTTTCACGACTTTTGCTCAGTTGAAAATTATGTTCTCGAAATTTGACAATTCGTTAGAGCTCTAGTTTTCCCGTGATATTCGATCTTATTCCCGCTCGCCATCTTAATCTCAGCTCGATCGGGTAACTTTGAAGGCCAAAAAGTCATCTTGATACGCTCGGTATTTTGCACTTAACTCGAGCTGTAGATCAGCTACAGAGCTGGTAAGCACAGCTAATGCATGCAGAATGATCAGGCGCGTTCGCCTGTTGATGAACTCGGTCTGTCAGCCGAGCTAGGTCCGCAAACCTGTTCGTATTATTCGAGTCAACTTCATACGCGTTGTCGGTATTTTCTACTTAACTCGAGATTTACGGCAGCTACAGTGCTGGTAAGCACTCTATCGCACTCAGAATATCAGCGCGTTCGCCTGTTGAATCCATAGGTCTGAACTCGGTCTGCTAGCCGAGCTAGGTCCGCAAACCTATTTGTATTATTCGAGTCCACTTGATACGCGTTGTCGGTATTTTCTACTTAACTCGAGCTGTAGGGCAGCTACAGTGCTGGTAAGCACACGTATCGCACTCAGAACCATCAGGCGCGTTCGCCTGTTGAATCCAGAGCTCTGAACTCAGTCTGTTGCGCGATCCAGAATCATGAAACCGTTCGTATTCTTCCAGTCATCTTGAGAGCTACTGTCGGCGTTCTGCACTTAATTCGGGCTGTAGGAAGGCTGCAGGGCGGGTAATCACAGGAAACGATTCGGCGAGATCAGACGCGTCCGTCTGTCGCACTCAGAGGTCTGAAACTCGAGCTATACTCGAAAATCGGCTGAAAAACTATTGTTCTCTGCAATTTCTTTTCCGACAGTAATATGTTGTCAGGAAGCTCTCTACGGATCCCCCCGCGGTACCAAGGTTGACGGTTTACCGCCGCAGCCCAGTTTGATGACTTTTGCTCGGTTGAAAATTTTGTTCTCGAAATACCATCGTGAGCGGTTCCGATCGATGAGCTAGAGGATTCCGGCGCGAGGTGGGCTTAGTTGCCCCAGCCGGCCGAGGCGGACAAAGTGATAACTTTTGGGTGGTTTTGCAATTTTTTGAAAGATATTTGACAATTCATTTTGAGAAAGCAGATTTTTGCGCGTCGCATTGGCATATAAACTTCTCTCTGACAGCAGCTCAGCTCTGCTGATGCATTTTTGCAGGAGTTGACTTCCGGGAACTAGGCGAATATGAACATTGGAAAAAATCAAAAATTACTATTTTCGAAAAATCTCTATTTTTTGACTATATGTCGATTCTCAGCAATCTTACCAGTGGGAGGAGCTCTACGAGGTTCCCGGCGGTGAACCGGTTGACGGTTCACCGCCGCGCCAGTTTGACAATTTCGTTGGAGCTCTAGTATTTTTTCCGTGATATTCGATCTTATTCCCGCTCGCCATCTTGATCTCAGCTCGATCGGGTGAATATTACTATCGAAAAGCACTGTGGCGGGATCGGCCGTTTTGAGTCATCTTGATATGCGCTGACGGTTTTCTGAACATAACTCGAGCTCTAGGGCAGCTACAGAGCGGGTAAGCACAGCTAATGCATGCAGAATGATCAGGCGCGTTCGCCTGTTGAATCCAGAGGTCTGAACTCGGTCTGCTAGCCGAGCTAGGTCCGCAAACCTGTTTGTATTATTCGAGTCAACTTGATACGCGTTGTCGGTATTTTCTACTTAACTCGAGCTGTAGGGCAGCTACAGTGCTGAGGAAAATTGTTTAAAAAAAAAAAAAAGCAAACTCGTATACGCACTCAGAAATGATCAAAGACGCTTTCGCCCTGGTTGAATCCATAGAGAGATATGTTAACAAGGTCTAAACTCGGTCCTGCTAGCCGGCTAGGTCCGCAAACCTATTCGTATATTCGAGTCCAACTTGATACGCGTTTCTCGGTATTTTGTACTTAGCTCGAGCTGTTAGAGGGCCAGCTACAGGGCTGGAAGCACAACGTATCGCACTCAGAATCATCAGGCGCGTTCGCCTGTTGAATCCAGAGCTCTGAACTCGGTCTGTTGCGCGATCCAGAATCACGAAACTGTTTGTATTCTTCAGTCATCTGGAGAGCTACTGTCGGCGTTCTGCATTTCATTCGGGCTGTAGGGAGGCTGCAGGGCGGGTAATCACAGGAATCGATTCGGCGAGATCAGACGCGTCCCTCTGTCGCATTCAGATGTCTGAACTCGGTCTGATACTCGAAATCGGCTGAAAAACTATTCGTTCTCTGCAATTTTTTTCCGACAGTATATGTTGTCAGGAAGCTCTACGAGTCCCCCGGCGGTAACCAAGGTTGACGGTTTACCGCCGGCGCCCAGTACCTCGTAGAGCTCTTCGGCATCGATGAGCTAGAGGAATTCCGGCGCGGGGTGGAGCTAGTACCTCGTAGAGCTCTTCGGCATCGATGAGCTAGAGGAATTCCGGCGCGGGGTGGAGCTAGTTGGCCCAGCCGGCCGAGGCGGACAATGTGACAACTTTTGGGTGGTTTTGCGAAAATTTGAAAGATATTTGACCATTTATTTTGAAAAAGCAGATTTTTACGCCGAGCATTGGCATATGAACTTCTCTCTGACAGCAGCTCAGCTCTCTCGATGCATTTTTGCATGAGCTGACTTCCGGGAACTGAGCGAATATGAACATCGAAAAAATCCAATTTCAAGATTTTCGAAAAATCTCCATTTTTTTGATTATGTGTCGATTCTCTGCACTCTTACTTGTGAGGGGAGCTCTACAAGGTTCCCGGCGGTGACCAGGTTGACGGTTGACCGCCGGCGCCAGTTTGACAATTCGTTAGAGCTCTAGTATTTTTTCCCGTGATATTCGATCTTATTCCCGCTCGCCAGCTTGATCTCAGCTCGATCGGGTAACTTTGAAGGCCAAAAAGCACGGTGGCGGGAACGGCCGTTTCGAGTCATTTTGATATGCGCTGTCGGTATTTTGTACTTAACTCGAGCTGTAGGGCAGCTACAGAGCTGGCCAGCACAGCTAATGCATGCAGAATGATCAGGCGCGGTTCGCCTGGTTTCGGGAGGGTCTGAAATCGGTCTGTCAGCCGAGCTAGGTCCGCAAACCTATTCGTATTATTCGAGTCAATTTGATACGCGTTGTCGTATTTTCTATTTAACCCGAGCTGTAGGGCAGCTACAGTGCTGGTAAGCACACCTATCGCACTCAGAATCATCAGGCGCGTTCGCCTGTTGAATCCATAGGTCTGAACTCGGTCTGCTAGCCGAGCTAGGTCCGCCAACCTATTCGTATTATTCGAGTCAACTTGATACGCGTTGTCGGTATTTTCTACTTAGCTCGAGCTGTAGGGCAGATACTGTGCTGGTAAGCACACCTACCGCACTCAGAATCATCAGGCGCGTTCGCCTGTTGAATCCAGAGCTCTGAACTCGGTCTGTTGGGCGATCCAGAATCACGAAACTGTTTGTATTCTTCAGTCATCTGGAGAGCTACTGTCGGCGTTCTGCATTTAATTCGGGCTGTAGGGAGGCTCCAGGGCGGGTAATCACAGGAATCGATTCGGCGAGATCAGACGCGTCCGTCTGTCGCATTCAGATGTCTGAACTCGGTCTGATACTCGAAATCGGCTGAAAATCTATTCGTTCTCTGCAATTTTTTTCCGACAGTATATGTTGTCAGGAAGCTCTACGAGTCCCCCGGCGGTAACCAAGGTTGACGGTTTACCGCCGGCGCCCAGTTTTGATGACTTTTGCTCGGTTGAAATTTTTGTTCTCGAAATACCTCGTAGAGCTCTTCGGCATCGATGAGCTAGAGGAATTCCGGCGCGAGGTGGAGCTAGTTGGCCCAGCCGGCCGAGGCGGACAATGTGGTAACTTTTGGGTGATTTTGCGATTTTTTGAAAGATATTTGACCATTTATTTTGGGGGAAAAAAAAAAAAAAAAAAAAAAAAAAAAAAAACAACAAAAAAAAAAACAAAAAAGCGCAAAAGAAAAAGCAAATTTTTTAACGCCGGCATTGGCATATACACTCCTCTCTGAGAGCAGCTCAGCTCTCTCGATGCATTTTTGCATGAGCTGACTTCCAGGAACTGAGCGAATATGAATATCGAAAAAATCGAATTTGAAGATTTTCGAAAAATCTCAATTTTTCGATTCTGTGTCGATGCTCTGCGCTCTCACCAGTGAGAGGAGGTCTACGAGGTTCCCGGCGGTGACTAGGTTGACGGTTCACCGCCGGCGCCAGTTTGACAATTCGTTAGAGCTCCCTAGTATTTTTTCCCGTGATATTTCGATCTTATTCCCGCTCGCCATCTTGATCTCAGCTCCGAATCGGTAACTTTGGAAAGGCCAAAAGCAGTCGACTGTGGGCGGGAACGGCCGTTGCGAGTCATCTTGATATGCGCTGACGGTTTTCTGAACATAACTCGAGCTCTAGGGCAGCTACAGAGCTGGTAAGCACAGCTAATGCATGCAGAATGATCAGGCGCGTTCGCCTGTTGAACCCAGAGGTCTGAACTCGGTCTGTCAGCCGAGCTAGGTCCGCAAACCTGTTTGTATTATTCGAGTCAACTTGATACGCGTTGTCGGTATTTTCTACTTAACTCGAGCTGTAGGACAGCTACAGTGCTGGTAAGCACTCGTATCGCACTCAGAATGATCAGACGCGTTCGCCTGTTGAATCCATAGGTCTAAACTCGGTCTGCTAGCCGAGCTAGGTCCGCAAACCTATTCGTATTATTCGAGTCCACTTGATACGCGTTCTCGGTATTTTCTACTTAGCTCGAGCTGTAGGGCAGCTACAGTGCTGGTAAGCACACGTATCGCACTCAGAATCATTAGGCGCGTTCGCCTGTTGAATCCAGAGCTCTGAACTCAGTCTGTTGCGCGATCCAGAATCATGAAACCGTTCGTATTCTTCCAGTCATCTTGAGAGCTACTGTCGGCGTTCTGCACTTAATTCGGGCTGTAGGAAGGCTGCAGGGCGAGTTATCACAGGAATCGATTCGGCGAGATCAGACGCGTCCGTCTGTCGCATTCAGAGGTCTGAACTCGGTCTGATACTCGAAATCGGCTGAAAAACTATTTGTTCTCTGCAATTTTTCCGACAGTATATGTTGTCAGGAAGCTCTACGAGTCCCCCGGCGGTAACCAAGGTTGACGGTTAACCGCCGGCGCCCAGTTTTGATGACTTTTGCTCGGCTGAAAATATTGTTCTCGAAATACCTCGTAGAGCTCTTCGGCATCGATGAGCTAGAGGAATTCCGGCGCGAGGTGGAGCTAGTTGGCCCAGCCGGCCGAGGCGGACAATGTGGTAACTTTTGGGTGATTTTGCGATTTTTTGAAAGATATTTGACAATTATTTTTGAAAAAGCAGATTTTTACGCCGAGCATTGGCATATGAACTTCTCTCTGACAGCAGCTCAGCTCTCTCGATGCATTTTGCATGAGCTGACTTCCGGGAACTGAGCGAATATGAATATCGAAAAAATCGAATTTCAAGATTTTCGAAAAATCTCCATTTTTTTGATTATGTGTCGATTCTCTGCACTCTTACTTGTGAGGAGGAGCTCTACGAGGTTCCCGGCGGTGACCAGGTTGACGGTTGACCGCCGGCGCCAGTTTGACAATTCGTTAGAGCTCTAGTATTTTTTCCCGTGATATTCGATCTTATTCCCGCTCGCCATCTTGATCTCAGCTCGATCGGGTGAACTTTAGGCCGAAAAGCACTGTGGCGGGAACGGCCGTTTCGAGTCATCTTGATATGCGCTGACGGTTTTCTGAACATAACTCGAGCTCTAGGGCAGCTACAGAGCTGGTAAGCACAGCTAATGCATGCAGAATGATCAGGCGCGTTCGCCTGTTGAACCCAGAGGTCTGAACTCGGTCTGTCAGCCGAGCTAGGTCCGCAAACCTGCTTGTATTATTCGAGTCAACTTGATACGCGTTGTCGGTATTTTCTACTTAACTCGAGCTGTAGGACAGCTACAGTGCTGGTAAGCACTCGTATCGCACTGAGAATGATCAGACGCGTTCGCCTATTGGATCCATAGGTCTAAACTCGGTCTGCTAGCCGAGCTAGGTCCGCAAACCTATTCATTATTCGAGTCCACTTGATACGCGTTCTCGGTATTTTCTACTTAACTCGAGCTGTTGGGCAGCTACAGTGCTGGTAAGCACACCTATCGCACTCGGAATCATCAGGCGCGTTCGCCTGTTGAATACAGAGCTGTGAACTCGGTCTGTTGCGCGATCCAGAATCACGAAACTGTTCGTTTTCTTCTTGTCATCTTGAGAGCTATTGTCGGCGTTCTGCACTTAATTCGGGCTGTAGGGAGGCTGCAGGGCAGGTAATCACAGGAATCGATTCGGAGACATCAGACGCGTCCGTCTGTCGCATTCAGAGGTCTGAACTCGGTCTGATACTCGAGTTGGGCTGAAAAACTATTCGTTCTCTGCAATTTGTTCCGACAGTATATGTTGTCAGGAAGCTCTACGAGTCCCCCGGCGGTAAGAAAGGTTGACGGTTTACCGCCGGCGCCCAGTTTTCACGACTTTTGCTCAGTTGAAAAATACGTTCTCGAAATTTGACCATTCGTTAGAGCTCTAGTATTTTTTCCCGTGATATTCGATCTTATTCCCGCTCGCCATCTTGATCTCAGCTCGATCGCGTAACTTTGAAGGCCAAAAAGCACACTGGCGGGAACGGCCGTTTCGAGTTATCTTGATACGCGCTGTCGGTATTTTGTACTTAACTCGAGCTTCAGGACAGCTACGGAGCTGGTAAGCACAGCTATCGCACTCAGAATCATCAGGCGCGTTCGCCTGTTGAATCCAGAGGTCTGAACTCGGTCTGCCAGCCGAGCTAGGTCCACAAACCTATTCGTATTCTTCGAGTCAACTTGATACGCGTTGTCGATATTTTCTACTTAACTCGGGCTGTAGGGCAGCTACAGTGCTGGTAAGCACGCCTATCGCACTCAGAATCATCCGGCGCGTTCGCCTGTTGAATCGATAGGTCTGAACTCGGTCTGCAAGCTGAGCTAGCTCCGCAAACCTATTCGTATTATTCGAGTAAACTTGATACGCGTGGTCGGTATTTTCTTCTTAACTCGGGCTGTAGGGCAGCTGCAGTGCTGGTAAGCACATCCATCGCATCCAGAATCATCAGGCGCGTTCGCCTGTTGAATCCATAGGTCTGAACTCGGTCTGCTAGCCGATCTACGTGCGCAAACCTATTCGTATTATTCGAGTCAACTTGATACGCGTGGTGGGTATTTTGTACTTAATTCGAGATACAGGGCAGCTACAGTGCTGGTAAGCACGCCTATAGCACTCAGAATCATCAGGGGCGTTCGTCCACCTGTTGGATCCAGTGCTCGGAACTCGGTCTGCTGCCCAAATTAGATCGGCACAACTTCTATATTGTTCGAGTCATTCTCAAAAGTGCTGTCGGTTTTCTGCACCTACCTCGGGCCTGTAGGGGGGCGGCAGGGCTGGTAATGACAGAAGTCGATTCGCAGACATCAGACGCGTCCGCCTGTCGCATTCAGAGGTCAACAAATATTCACTATAAGTCGGAATGTTGGATTCGCGATTTTCTCAACTAACGTCAAGGTAGGAAGCTCTACGAGTCCCCGGCGGTAACCAAGGTTGACGGTTTACCGCCGGCGCCCAGTAACTCGTAGAGCTTCCCGTAGCAAGTAATTGCTGGAAGCTAAGAGTAATTCCGGCGCGCCCCACAGCTAGTTGGCTCGAAAAATCTCGAGGGAACTTTTGACAACTTTTGCTCGGTTGAAAATTCTGTTCTCGTAATAACTCGTAGAGCTTCCCTTAGCTAGTTATAGCTGGAAGCTAAGAGTAATTCCGGCGCGCTGGAGAGCTAGTTGGCAAGAAAAATCTCGACGGACCTTTTGATGACTTTTGGTCGGTTGAAAATTTTGTTCTCGAAATTTGACAATTCGTTAGAGCTCTAGTATTTTTTCCCATGATATTCGATCTTATTCCCGCTCGCCATCTTGATCTCAGCTCGATCGGGTAACTTTGAAGGCCAAAAAGCAGGCAGGCGGGAACGGCCGTTTCGAGTCATCTTGGTACGCGCTGACGGTTTTCTCAAGATAACTCGAGCTTCAGGACGACTACAGAGCTGGTCAGCACAGCTAATGCATTCAGAATGATCAGGCGCGTTCGCCTGTCCAATCTATAGGTCTGAACTCGGTCTGCTAGCCGAGCTAGATCCGCAAACCTATTCGTATTATTCGAGTCAATTTGATACGCGTTGTCGGTATTTTCTACTTAACTCGAGCTCTAGGGCAGCTACAGTGCTCGTAAGCACACCTATCGCACGCAGAATCATCAGGCGCGCTCGCCTGTTGAATCCATAGGTCTGAACTCGGTCTGCTAGCCGAGCTAGGTCCGCAAACCTATTCGTATTATTCGAGTCAACTTGATACGCGTTGTCGGTATTTTCTACTTAACTCGAGCTCTAGGGCAGCTACAGTGCTGGTAAGCACACCTATCGCACGCAGAATCATCAGGCGCGCTCGCCAATTGAATCCATAGGTCTGAACTCGGTCTGCTAGCCGAGCTAGGTCCGCACACCTATTTGTATTATTCGAGTCAACTTGATACGCGTTCTCGGTATTTTCTTCTTAACTCGAGCTGTAGGGCAGCTACAGTGCTGGTAAGCACACCTATCTTACTCAGACTAATCAGGCGCGTTCGCCTGTTGAATACAGAGCTCTGAACTCGGTCTGCTGTGCGATCTAGGATCACGAAACTGTTCGTATTCTTTCAGTCATCTTAAGAGCTACTGTGGGCGTTCTGCACTGAACTCGGGATGTAGGGTGGCTCCAGGGCGGGTAATCACAGGAATCGATTTGGAGACATCAGACGCGTCCGTCTGCTGCATTCAGAGGTCCGAACTCGGTCTCATACTCGAGTTGGGCTGAAAAACTATTCGTTCTCTGCAATTTTTTTCGACATTATATGTTGTCAGGAAGCTCTACGAGTCCCCCGGCGGTAACAAAGGTTGACGGTTTACCGCCGGCGCCCAGTTTGACAATTCGTTAGAGCTCTAGTATTTTTTCCCGTGATATTCGATCTTATTCCCGCTCGCCATCTTGATCTCAGCACGATCGGGTGAATATTACTATCGAAAAGCACTGTGGCGGGATCGGCCGTTTTGAGTCATCTTGATATGCGCTGACGGTTTTCTGAACATAACTCGAGCTCTAGGGCAGCTACAGAGCTGGTAAGCACAGCTAATGCATGCAGAATGATCAGGCGCGTTCGCCTGTTCATTCCAGAGGTCTGAACTCGGTCTGCTAGCCGAGCTAGGGCCACAAACCTGTTCGTATTATTCAAGTCATTTTGACAGAAACTCTCAGTTTTCTGCACTTAACTCGAGCTGTAGGACAGCTATAGAGCTGATATATACATGCACCAATCCATAATCATCAGTTGCGTTTGTCTGTCGACGCCAGAGCTCTGAACTCGGCCTGCTGCCCGATCTAGAATCGCGAAACTATTCGTATCGTTCGAGTCGCTTGCGAGATAATGTCGGTTATCTGGACTTAACTCGCACTGTAGGGGGGATGCATGGCTCGTAATTACTGGAATCGATTTGAAGACATCAGGCGCGTTCGCCTGTCCAATACAGAGCTCTGAAATCTGTCTGCTGCCCGAACTAGATTCGCGACTATTCCTATTGTTCGAGTCATCCTGAGAGGTGCTGTCGGTTTTCTGCACTTAACTCGGGCTGTAGGGGGGCTGCAGGGCTGGTAATGACAGGAGTCGATTCGCAGACATCAGACGCGTCCGTCTGTCGCATTCAGAGGTCAAAAACTATTCACTATGCGTCAGATTGTTAGTAAGTGCTGTCTGTTTTCTCAACTTAAGTCGAGTCAGGAAGCTCTACGAGTCCCCCGGCGGTAACCAAGGTTGACGGTTTACCGCCGGCGTCCAGTGCGGCTTTCCGCGCTTGGCTTCGCTATCCGGGTTTTGGACGCTTACAAGTTCCGGGAAGCTGGAGAGCTAGTTGGCAAGAAAAATCTCGACGGATCATGGGTGACTTTTGGTCGGTTGAAAATTTTGTTCTCAAAATTTGACTATTCGTTAGAGCTCTAGCATTTTTTTCAATGATATTCCATCTTATTCCCGCTCGTCATCTTGATCTCAGCTCGATCGGGTAACGAGTCATCTTGATACGCGCTGTCGGTTTTGTCAAGATAAGAGCTTCAGAACAACTACAGAGCTGGTCAGCACAGCTAATGCATTCAGAATGATCAGGCGCGTTCGCCTGTTGAATCCAGAGGTCTGAATTCGGTCTGCTAGCCGAGCTAGGGTCGCAAACATATTCGTATTATTTGAGTCATTGTAGCAAACGCTCTCGATTTTTCGTACTTAGCTCGATCTGTAGGGCAGCTACAGAGCTGATAATGACAGACATCGATTGAGAATTATCAGGCGCGTTCGTCTGTTGAATGAAGAGCTCTGAACTCGGCCCGCTCCTCGAGCTAGGTTCGCGAACCTATTGGTATTGTTCGAGTTATCTTGAGAAGTGCTCTCGGTTTTCTGTATTTAAATCGTGCTGGGGGAGGGCTACGGTGCTGCTGGTCACAGAAATCAATTTCCAGACATGAGGCGCGTCCGTTCGTCGAACCGAGAGCTCGGAACTCGATCTGCTGCTCGAACGAGATCCGCGAAACTGTTGTATTATTCGAGTCATTCTGAGAGGTACTCTCGATTTTCTGCACTGAACTCAGGCTGTATGGGGGGCTGGAGAGCTGGTAATCAGAGGAATCGATCCGCAGACATCAGACGCGTCCGCCTGTCGATTCAGAGGTCTGAACTCGATTCCATACTCGAGCTTAAGTGGGAAACTGTTCGTTTGTTTTGTTAGAGCCATCTTAAGAGGTTTATAATCGCTTGGGCTAAAAAAACTAGTCGTTCTCTTAAATTCTTTCCCACATTATATATTGTCAGGAAGCTCTACGAGTCCCCCGGCGGTAAGAAAGGTTAACGGTTTACCGCCGGCGCCCAGTGATTCCGGCGCGCTGGAGAGCTAGTTGGCTCGGAAAAAAAAAACTTTTCACAACTTTTGGTCGGTTAAAAATTTTGTTCTCGGAATTCAACAATTCGTTTGTGCTCTAGTATTTTTACCCGTGATATTCGATCTTATTGCCGCTCGCTATCTTGATCTTAGTTCGATCGGGTATCTTTTACTGTCAAAAAGCACACTGGCGGGATCGGCCGTTTCGAGTCATCTTAATACGCGTTGTCCGTATTTTCTACTTAACTCAAGTTGTTGAGCAGCTAAAGTACTGGTAAGCACACCTATCGCACTCAGAATCATGAGGCGTGTTCGTCTGTTCAATCCATAGCTAGCCGAGCTAGGTCCGCAAACTTATTCGTATTGTTCGAGTCAACTTAATACGCGTTGTGAATATTTTCTACGTAACTCGAGCTGTAGTGCAGCTACAGTGCTGGTAAGCACAGCTATCGCACTCAGAATCATCAGGCGCGTTCGTATGTTGAATCCAGAGGTCTGAACTCGGTCTGCTAGCCGAGCTAGATCCGCAAACCTATTCGTATTATTCGAGTCAACTTGATACGCGTGATAGGTATTTTCTACGTAACTCGAGCTGTAGGGCAGCTACAGAGCTCAAGCACAGCCATCGCATTCAGAATCATCAGGCGCGTTCGCCTGTTGAATCCAGAGGTCTGAACTCGGTCTGTTAGCCGAGCTAGGTCCGCAAATCTATTCGTATTGTTCGAGTCATCTTGACAAACGCTCTCGGTTTTCTGTACCTAACTCGAGCTGTAGGGCAGCCTATAGTCACAGAAATCGATTCGGAATCATCGGGCGCGTGTGTCTGTTGTATCGAGAGCTCTGAACTCGGTCTGCTGCCCGAGTAGGTTCGCGACACTATTCGTATTGTCCGAATCATTGTGAAAAGTGCTCTCGATTTTCTGGACTCAACTCGTGCTGGAGGAGGGCTACAGTGCTTCGGGTCATAGAAATCGATTTGCACACATCAGGCGCGTTTGTTGGTCGATTGGAGAAGAACTTGGTCTGCTGCTCGAAACAATTCCGCGAAACTATTGTATTATTCGAGTCATCCTGAGAGATGCTGTCGGTTTTCTGCACTTAACTCGGGCTGTAGCGGGGCTGCAGGGCTGGTAATCACATGAGTATTCGCAGACATCAGACGCGTCCGCCTGTCGCATTGAGAGGTCTGAACTCGGTCTGATACTCGAACTGGGTTGCGAAACTTTTTGTTTTTGGTTAGAGTCATCTTGAGAGGTCTGAAATCGCTTGGGCTGAAAACTAGTCGTTCTCTGGATTTTTTCCCACATTATATACTGTCAGGAAGCTCTACGAGTCCCCCGGCGGAAAGAAAGGTTGACGGTTTACCGCCGGCGCCCAGTTGGCATACCCGGCGGAGGCGGACAATGTGGTAACTTTTGGGTGGTTGTCCGAATATTTGAAGGGTATTTGACCATTTATTTTGAGAAAGCAGATTTTTCGCACCTGTAGTGGGTTAAGACGCGTCTGCCAGTAACATTTTCAGGTCCGTAGGTGCAGTATTTCTATCAAATCACTTGGAGCAACCGACGTTTGATAAAATCAGAAAACCGTGATTTTTCGATTTTTTCGTTTCTCACTCCAGAAGCTTACTTCTTGTGTTCTGAGGAGTTCGGTGTGAGACAAAAACTCTACGAGGGTCCCGGCGGTAACTTGATTGACGGTTTACCGCCGGTTCCCAGTTACTCTTAAGCTCCCAGCAACTGGCGCCGGCGGTGAACCGTCAACCTGGTCACCGCCGGGAACCTCGTAGAGCTCATTTCACGCGTGAGAGTGCTCGGAGTCGAAAGAGAGAGCTACTGGAAACATTTCCCGAGAAAAAGAAGAATTGTTTTTTTTCGCGTCGACATGAAGATGGTTCTGCCAAGTGTTTTAATAGTAAAAGTGCGCCTACTGAGCTCATACTAAGACAGAGAGGCCCTCATAGTCGTGTACAGGTGCGAAAAATCTGTTTTCTCAAATTAATTGTCGAATATCTTTCAAAAAATTCCAAAACCACCAAAAGTTAACACTTTGTCCTGTCTGGCCCGGTCGACCAACTAGCTCCACCCCGCGCCGGAATTCCTCTAGCTCATCGATAACGAAGAGCTCTACGAGGTATTAGCTTAGGGAACCTCTACGAGTCACTAGCTCTCCAGCAAACCGGAATTACTCTTACGCTTCCAGCAATGACTTGCCAAGGGAAGCTCCGCAAGTTATTCCCGAGGAGCTCTCTGAGATCTAGAGGGTTTTATATTAGAAGCGCGACGGTGGTGCCCGCCAGCAGCCCATCTCCGCCGGTCCACGATCCTCGCAGCGCCTCGCCTGACCGGCAAGCGTTTCTGCGTGCCTGCACGCGTGCAGGAGAGCTTCCGGCAAGCGTTTGCGCGTGCCTGCACGCGTGCAGGCACGCGTGGAAGGGTTCCTGGCAGCGCTTCGGAAGTGCTCCCAGGAACCCCTCCAGAGCCCCAGAAGAGCTTCAAGAGACCCCCCGTGTGCTTGCCAGGAATGCTTTCCAGTGTGTGCGTGTGCTCTTTTCTCTTAGGGTTTTTCCCGGATAGCTCCTTGGAGAGCTGAGGGTCAGATAAGAAGCCGGCGGTGGGTTGTGAGGGAGACACGCCCACCTCCGCCGGTCCACGATTCTCGCAGCAGGTTGCCGGAACCGACAGCTGGTCCGGGAGCGTAGCTTCCTAGCGTTTCCCAATACGCGTGGCTCCAGGGTGCGCGAAGCGCTTCGGCAGAGCTTCGGAAGAGCTTCGGCAGTTCTTCCAGGCTCTTAGGCAGATCTTCCTTGCGCGCTTTGCAGGGCCCCACGCATTCCCGGATAGCCTTTTTGTTGGGCTACATAGGGTTGTTAGAGGAGAAGCCCGCGGGTGCGCGTGCATCGCCGCACTCCCACGCTCCCCGCTCCACGATCCCCGCAGCGACTCGCCGGGACTTGCAGCGTGTCCGGGAGCGCTGTTCCTAGCGTTTCCCAATACGCGTGGCGGCAGCGTTGCCGAAGCTCCCAGGCAGTCATCGCCACGGCGCCCGCAAGCTCCTACGCAGCGCTTGCGCGGTCCTCGCGCGGCGCCCCAGGCATCGTCCAAGGCGCCGTTCCAGGCGTCTCCGACGACGTTTCGAGCGCCGAATGCTATCCGGGTTTTGGGCATAGCAAGTCGTAAACGGCGCCCCTGCAAGCGTCTCCTGCGAGGTTTCCAGCGTCCCGCGCATCGTTTCAGGCGGCCTGGCAGAGGTCCCCGTGCGGCGTTCCGCGCTTGGCTTCGCTATCCGGGTTTTGGACGCTTACAAGTGGACGCTACGTTGTCCGACCGAGCCGGGTTGGCCATCTAGCCGCACACCGCGCCGGAATTCCTCTAGCTCATCGATGCCGAAACGCTCTACGATGAATTACTCTAAAGCTTCGAGCAACAAATTACTACGGGAAGCTCTACGAGTTATTTTTCCCGGAGAGCACGCTGAGAGTTAAAGGGTTTAATAAGATTAGAAGCTGGACGGTGGTAATGCCGCCAGGAGCTCTTTTCCGGCTGTCCACGTTCCTCGCAGCAGTTCGTTTGAACCGGCAACGTGTCCGGGAGAGCTTCCGGCAAGCTTCCACGTGTGCCTGAACGCGTATAGGCACGCTTGGAAGCGTTCCTGGCAGCGCTTCAGCAGCGCCGGACATCAGACGCGTCCGCCTGTTGCATTCAGAGTGGAAAACTGTTCGTTTGTTTTGTTAGAGTCATCTTGAGAGGTCTATAATCGCTTGGGCAAACTAGTCGTTCTCTGAAATTCTTTTCCACATTATATATTGTCAGGCAGCTCTACGAGTACCCCGGCGGAAAGAAAGGTTGACGGTTTACCGCCGGCGCCCAGTTTCAGAACTTTTGGTCGGTTGACAATTCTGTGCTCGAAATTCAAGAATTCGTTGTGCTCTAGTGTTTTTTCCCGTGATATTCGATCTCATTCCCGCTCGTCATCTTGATCTCAGCTCGATCGGGTATCTTTTACTGTCAAACAAAAAGACACTGGCGGGATCGGCCGTTTCCAGTCATCTTGATACGCGTTGTCGGTATTTTGTACTTAACTCGAGCTGTGGAACAGCTACAGAGCTGGTAAGCACAGCTAATCGATGTAGAATGATTTGGTGCGTTCGCCTGTTGAATCCAGAGCTCTGAACTCGGCTTGCTAACCGAGCTAGGTCCGCAAACCTATTCGTATTATTCAAGTCGTCTTGATTCGCACTGTCGGTATTCTGAACTTAACTCGAGATATAGGACAGCTACAGAGCTGCTAAGCACGCCTTATCGACTCAGAATCATCAGGCGCGTTCGGCTGTTCCAACCAGCGGTCTGAACTCGGTCCCCTAGCCGAGCCAGGTCCGCAAACCTATTCGTATTATTCGAATCATCTTGATAGGCGCTCTCGGTTTCCTGTACTTAACTCGAGCTATAGGACAGCTACAGGGCTCATAGTTACAGAACCCGATTCAGAATCATCCGTCGCGTTTGTCTGTCGAATCCAGAGCTCTGAACTCGGTCTGCTGCGCGATCCAGAATCACGAAACTGTTCGTATTCTTCCAGTTATCTTGAGAGCTACTGTCGGCGTCTGCACTTAACTCGGGCTGTAGGGAGGCTGAGGGCGGGTAATCACAGGAATCGATTGTCCGTCTGTCGCATTCAGAGGTCTGAACTCGGTGTGATACTCGAGTTGGGCTGAAAAACTATTCGTTCTCTGCAATTTTTTTCGACATTATATGTTGTCAGGAAGCTCTACGAGTCTCCCGGCGGTAACCAAGGTTGTGCGTTCTCGCTTGTGCGTTCTTGAGCATTGTTGTGGATTGATCTTCAGTACTCGTCACGGCGGAGAGAGAGAAGAAGAGGTCCCCTTCGGAGTACGATTTCAGGGTACTTGACAGAGTGTACAAGAGGAGAAAGACGGCGCAGGCTCAGGAGGCCCCCATTGTTGGTGACGAGTTCTCAGATTTGGGAGTGGACGAAGGTCATTCTTTGGATATCGATCAGATCGACGATTTCGTTCTGGCACTTAATCACCAGATACGTCGCAATCACCTTGACATTCCAGAGATGACGACTGAAGAACAGCAGGCAGCACTTCTTCGGCAGCAGCAGCAGGCTGAAGGGGAAGCAGGTGAACTGGCGGCTGCTGCAGCGGTAGTATCAGGGCAACAACTTAAGGGGGATGGGGATGCTGATATGGCTCTTCCTGGAAAACGTGATGTTGTGACTGGAGCGGATGAGCGGACAAAACGTGCTCGTCCGCCAGAGTCCCCCCATGTTGCTGCAAAAGGTCATGGTAGAGGCGCAGCAGCTGGTGAGGAGCAGGTGGTTACGATTTCAATTCTCAGAGGTGAGTTCTCTTCGATGATAGATGAGTTGAAGGCGACTTTCACAGATATTAAGAATGAGATGGTCAAAGATGTCCAGCGTGAAATGGAACCGCTGCGAAAAGATATCTCTGATCTCCAGAAGGGTCAGGAGGATCAGAAGAAAATAAATGCACAGCTCTTTGCCGCCATCCAAGGACGCCCCCCTCAGAATCTTGGTGCTGGATCTGGAGGGCCACCGTCCGAGGCTGGATCGTCAGGTTCGACGAGATTCACAGCCTCACGTATCGAATGGAACAAAACCAGGGCCGACTTCAAACCAGGATGGATCAGTTTGCAAGGCTGGACTTCAGGAGATCCGAGGGACCTGACGGCGAGGACGAACAATATCATGTCGGAGGAAAGGGGTACTAGGATTGTCACGTGGATGGTTGAGAATATCTTTTGTAATTTTGAAGATCGCTCGAAGCAGGTGCCAGTGAAAGTTCTTGATGATATGGCGACTCACAGAGAGAATACACGCAAACCATATGGCTTGTTCAGGATCAAGTTCATTCTTGAGAGCAGTATTACGAAAGATCAGATTTGGGATCTTCAGCGCGCTATTCATGAAGCAGTTACGTCCAGGACTGGAGAGCTTTGGGCTGAAGATAAGCTGGGCCCAGCGAGCCAGAGTTACATCAGTGTGAAGGTGGAGACGGCCCCATGGAAGGTTCAACAAATACAGGCGGGATCGAAGCTCATCGCCACGTATCACAAGCGTAAGGGCAGTACTCCTCAAGAGCTGAATGCTACTGTGAGGGTGGAATATGGACCACCCAGTATTTCCTGGGCTTGGGGTTTTCCGAATAAGAATGATATGGGCAACAGGGTATGCCTGGGCACGTGGTCATCCGAGGAGGGATGGAAGTTGAAGACCTCGGAGGTTGAGAAGATCAGCAAGTCGATCCACGTTGCGAACTGGCAGACCGAGCTCAACCAACAAAATCGTTTCTGACGACGGCCACAGCGGATTCGGACCGCATCGTGGAATATCAGAATGAAGGGTGATGGAGCCGAAACATTGAATGCCTTGGGTTTCTTAAAACATGAGGGGATGGAACTTATCGGCCTCCAGGAGTGCCAGAATGTACCGTTGTACCTCGTGCACGAATTAGGGTATGAAGCCAAGTGGTCCACGCAACATGTTCTTGGGGATGATGCTCGCGATCGCAGATGTATTGAGGGGAATGCAGGGGTTTTGATTGCAAATGGGTTGCAGGATAGCATTCTTGAGACTAGAGAGCGTAGAAGATTCGTTGTTGTTGCCCTGCGGGGTCCCAGAATCGGTGCTCTAATAGTTGCCTCATTGTATTTGCCGCATGTAGAGTTCTATGGGCGCTCAGCTGCCCAAATGGATCGTATGTTTACTTTCTATCAGGACATCTTGCTAGAGCTTGTTGAGATGATCATTGAGCTTAGGAAAAAGTTTGGGATAAAGGAGGTTGTAATCATGATGGATGCGAATGTTGAGGTCCACCAGGATGTCACCATTGATAGGGTGCAGGTCACGGGGAAAGGTGTGCAGGCTTCCACAAGTAAGAGCAGCCAGGGAGGGTTTGAGAAAATGCGTGAGAAGTACAGAGACTACATGAGTAGGAGCTTGTGCATGGCCATGGCACGTCTGCAGTTGACCCTGATAAACACGCACGGTGAGAGATGTGCGACCTTCCGAAGTAGCATGAATACATATAAGGTCCTGGACTACATAGCTGTACCTAAGGATTGGTGTCACACTGGACTAGACCCCAGATGCGATTTTGTCAAGCCGCTCGGAGATAAGAGAGTTGACCGTTGGAGTGATCATAAGATGGTTAGTTGTTTTCTCCCTGGACCCCCTGCTCGCGTTGGTAAAGGACCTCGTGTTCTTGGCAGCCTGGCGAGATGGAGACCCATTCCAGGGAAAGATGTGGAGGTGCGTCGTGTTATTGCTGAGCGTGTCCTGGGGATTTCGAACAGTGAGTGTGAGAGGAGAAGAGCGACAAAAAGGAGGAGGGATAGAGAGGAGGAGAAGGTTGAGGACCAGGAGGGGTTGATGGAGCAGCAGGTGTGCAAGACTAGGTGGAGGACGATCTCTTTAGATATCTTCGAGGAGCGTTTGAAGGCTGGTGCGGTTGAGGACAAAAAGCTCTTCGAGCTGAAGACCTCGATTGGCAACGATCTGAAACTCTCGGAGGAGGAGAAGGAGGTTCGGGACTACCACTATGGGGTGCACAAGAGGTGGAAGAAGGGGGAGGTGGATGAGAAGGAGTTCAAAGATTCTCGGCGTAGGTGGAATCGGGTCCGACGTGAACTTCGTAGGCGTATCTTGGAATATAAGTATCGGGATGAGGGTAAACCACACACAGTCGTCACACACATGAAAATTGACGGTACCATGACTGAGAATCGGGAGTCCTGGAAAAAGGAAATCGCCAAAATTGCTCGGATGAAATACTCCAGTCAAACACTCCATCAACAAAATGTAGAATGCTTGGCTCGACTTAAGCAGCGAGCAATCCAGCACACTCGACTCAATGCAGTTTCTTCTCCCATCACGATGGGTATTCTACATAAAGCGAGAGCCCGCCTCAAGGTGGGCAAAGCAGTTGGCTATGATGGTATATCAGCAGCTCTTTTACGTAGTCTGTCTTGGGAGGCACTCAGAGTGGTCTTGGATTGTTTCCAACAATTGTATGCTAGACGATTGCAGTCACCGCCGTCTTGGAGAAAATTATTAGCTACGCTCATTTTGAAGGATACGAAGAAGCCAGAGTTCACCAGTACGCGTACTCTGGCTCTCAATAGCGTGCTTTCGAAATGGTATATGGCTTGTTTGTGTATCTTACTCAATCGTCATGTTGAACAGAATACGCCTCGGACTGGAATCAATTTGTATGGTTTTCATGAGGGACGGAAATGCAGCGAGATAACAGCAGGATTGAAGAACTTGATTAGACATGCCAGACTCTGGGGTAAGCATGAGAATGCATGTGTGGGAGTTCTAGACGTTGAGTGCGCCTTCGACAACATCACGATACCGATGGCAGATAGAGCGATGTATGATATCAACGTTGACCCAGAGCTGGCGTATGCGATTTTGGAGCAAAATGCAGATGTAACAGCGACGTTTCGATTTGGTCCAGTGGAATCAGAAAGCTTACCGTGGAGCTCATGTATTAAAACGGGGTCCCTTGAAGGCCCTGATATCTGGAATATTGTTACGATTGCATGTCTGGGCAAGGTTCTCTTGGACTGGGAACGAAGAGGTATAGGCCTGAAGCTATCACACGAGGCTGCTTCTACCACTATCTCGCACTTCATTTGGGCGGATAACTTTGTTTTGATTACTGACTCTAGATCAGCACTGAGGGAGATGATCTGGCAGCTCACTGTACCACTGCATGCATGGGGACTCAGATGGAAGCCTACCTCGCTCGAGTATATGGACGTTGGCGCGCTGAAGAATGTGTTCGACCCGCTCGTGGTTACCATGACACCACCAGGACTGGAGAGATTGGGAAGTTCCAGCTCAGGTGTTAGAAACCATATGTGTGGAAGCTCAAGCTCGGGTGTTAGGAACCATATGTGTGGAAGTTCAAATGGGGCTCTGGATGTGTCGCCATCTGAAGCTGTCAACCAGACCACTGTGGAACTTAAGCAGGTTGACGAGATCATCGTCTTGGGCACAAAGCTGAATAGAACACTGGATGATTATCATGATATTCGATACAGACTGCAAAAAGGTATCTCAGCTTTTTGGCGGGATCGACGATATTATCAGAGTATGGTCATTCCTTGGCGACGTAAATTCAAAAGATATGATGCAAGAGTGAGAGTTCAGATTCTTTATGGAGTTGAGGGTTCATCTTCTGATATTGGCGTATTGAGACTTCTACACAAGGAGGAGGGTAAGATGCTCTCTCGCATGTGCTGGCGCCAGAAGCGCAATGGAGAGAACTTCGCGACCTTCATGACACGTATGTTTCGACGTGGGCGCTCGATGCTACACAAGGAAGGGAAACCGTCCTTGGTCCAGCTGTACCTGCACAAGCAGTTCATGTGGGCCAAGGATATTGCCACGGAGTGCTTTGAAAATATGTCAGGCTCGCTGCAGGACTTGAGTATCCCTGCAACGGGAGGGTCTCAGTTGATTGGGAAGAGCGTGGAGGAGGAGATGATGGAGGTGGAGGTGGAGGAGCCTAACAGGAGGAAGAGGAAGAGTGCTCTCATCAGGGAGGCAAAACGAGCTTGTGAAGGGTTGTCTCAGAACACGTCCAGGTTGCAGGCCGGGGTCCAGGAGAAGCAGGTTCGTTTCCCAGGGAGAAAGCTTCGTTTTCGTGAAGGGGAGCATGTTGACCGAGGTGCTCAAAGTAGGCTTCTCATGCTGCATGCAGGTTTTGAATGGACTGATAGGCGGGATGACTTTATTGCGACCCTGGACACACAGAGTGCACGGGAGGTGACGAGAGCCAGGGGACAGTCAACCAATCTTCTGGGTATGTGTCCGTGGGCCAGAGTGTTCGAAGAGGTGGCGGGGAAGTACTGGATCGACGGTATTGCTTGGGATGAGGCTAGCTGGATATTCTTTGTGAGGACTGTCTTGAAGGACGCTCCTGAGATGTTGAACCTGTGTGTATTGAAAGACCCCATGCCCTGGAAGGAGTCGGAGGAGGAGGAGATGACTAAGAAGCAGGAGGACCCAGATAAGTTGGCCAAACGTCTCATTGCTATATTCCAGGATCATACTGAATTTGAGTTCGTGCCAGGGAAGATTTCTGTGGAACTGATGGGGGATTCGCAATGTGTTATCAGGTGGTTGGAGGGCTTGAGTAGTATCACTAATAGAAAGTATGCTAACCGTGTGATGTGGGCGCAGGATACTACAAACGATCTAGCCGACAGATGCGGACTACGAGCTGCCAATTTAGGACGGAATGTGTGGAAGTGGGTGTATAGGGAGGGCAATACTCGTGCCGATGAATTAACGTGGGCCGCGCGGAGAGGTGAATGTTTCGAACATTATGACACTTGTTTTCTTCAGGATGTGAAAGATTGTAAGGTTGTGATCTCGGGGATCAAAGGAGGCTTTGATGGTGGGAGATCGTTTCTTGGCGTAGGCTGTGGCTGGTATCTGGATTGTCATGTGTGTAGTGCTCTCCCCTCCTCTTCTTACTATAATCAGACTGGCTGGCGCCAGAATGTAGGTCTCAAAAGCTTCCTTCTCCCAGCACAATGCACTATCACAGAGGCTGAGCTTGAAGCTGCCCGAGAGCTCCTTTTAGGAGTGGTGCATATCCTGAGTTTGTCAGGATATCCCCTGTAGGACTGGGTCTGGGGCTCCTTAGGAGCTTAACCCTGCCAGGACCCGCCTAGAACGCCTAGAACCAAGGTTGACGGCTTACCGCCGGCGCCCAGTAATTCGAAAACGCTGGCAGGCTAGTTGGCTCGAAAAATCTCGACTGAACTTTTCACAACTTTTGGTCGGTTGAACATTTTGTTCTCGAAATTCAACAATTCGTTTGAGCTCTATCATTTTTCCCGTGATATTCGATCTTATTCATGCTCGCCATCTCGATCTAAGCTCGATCGGGTGCATATTACTATCGAAAAGCACTGCGGCGGTATCGGCCGTTTCGAGTTATCTTGATACGCGCTATCGGTTTTCTCAACATAACTCGAGCTTAGGACAGCTATAGAGCTGGTAAGCACAGCTAATCAATGCAGAATGATTCGGCGCGTTCGCCTGTTGAATCGAGAGATCTGAACTCGGTCTGTTATCCGAGCTAGATGCGCAAACCTATTCGTATTATTCGAGTCATCTTGACAGGAACTCTCGGTTTTCTGTACTTAACTCGAGCTGTAGGACAGCTACAGAGTTTATATTCACAGAAACCGATTTAGAATCATCAGTTGCGTTTGTCTGTCGAATCTAGAGCTCTGAACTCGGTCTGCTGCCCGATCTAGAATCGCGACATTATTCGTATTGGTCGAGTCATCTTAAGACGTGCTCTCGTTTTTCTTCACTCAACTCGCGCTGAGTGGGGCTACAGTGCTTGTTGTCACAGGAATCGAGTTGAAGACATCAGGCGCGTCCACCTGTCGAATCCAGAGCTCGGAAATCGGTCTGCTGCCCGAATGAGGTCCGCGAAACTATTCGTATTGTTGAGTCATCCTGAGAGGTGATGTCGGTTTTCTGCACTTAACTCGGGCAGTAGGGAGGCTGCAGGGCTGGTAATGACAGGAGTCGATTCGCAGACATCAGACGCGCCCGCCTGTGGCATTCAGAGGTCGAAAAATATTCACTATAAGTCAGAATGTTGGTAGGCGCTGTCGGTTTTCTCAACTCAAGTCGAGCTAGAAAGCTCTACGAGTTCCCCGGCGGTAACCAGGGTTGACGGTTTACCGCCGGCGCCCAGTTGGCCCAGCTGGCCGAGGCGGACAATGTGATAACTTTTGGGTGGTTTTGCGAAAATTTGAAAGATATTTGACCATTTATTTTAAGAAAGCAGATTTTTACGCCGAGCATTGGCATATAAACTCCTCTCTGACAGCAGCTCAGCTCTCTCGATGCATTTTTGCATGAGTTGACTTCCAGGAACTGAGCGAATATGAACGTCGAAAAATCGAATTTGAAGGTTAAAAAAAAAAACCTTAATTTTTTGATTATGTGTCGATTCTCTGCACTCTTACAGTGAGAGGAACTCTACGAGGTTCCCGGCGGTGACCAGGTTGACGGTTCACCGCCGGCGCCAGTTGGCTCGAAAAATCTCGACGGAACTTTTGCTGACTTTTCATCGGTTGAAAATTATGTTTTCGAACTTCAACAATTCGTTAGATCTCTCGTATTTTTTCCCGTGATATTCGATCTGATTCCCGTTCGCCATCTTGATCTCAGCTCGATCGGATGAAAATTACTATCGAAAAGTACTGTGGCGGGATTGGCCGTTTCGAGTCATCTTGATACGCGCTGTCGGTTTTCTGAAGATAACTCGAGCTTCAGGACATCTAGAGAGCTGGTAAGCTCAGTTAATCGATCCTGAATGATCAGACGCGTTCGTCTCTTGAAACAAGAGGTCTGAACTCGCTCTGTTAGCCGAGCTAGGTCCGCAAACCTATTTGTATTATTCGAGTCATCTTGACAGGAACTCTCGGTTTTCTGTACTTAACTCGAGCTGTAGGACAGCTACAGAGCTTATATTCACAGAAACCGATTTAGAATCATCAGTTGCGTTTGTCTGTCGACTCGAGAGCTCTGAACTCGGTCTGCTGCCCGATCCAGAATCGCGAAACTATTCGTATTGGTTGAGTCATCTTGAGAAGTGCTCTCGGTTTTCTTTCACTCAACTCGCGCTGAGGGGGGCTACAGTGCTGGTGGTCACAGGAATCGATTTGAAGATATCAGGCGCGTCCGGCTGTCGAATCCAGAGCTCGGAACTCGGTCTCCTGCCTGAATTAGGTCTGCAACACTACTGTATTGTTCGAGTGATCCTGAGAGATGCTGTGTTTTCTGCATTAAACTCGGGCTCTAGGGAGGCTGCAGGGCTGGTAATGATTAGGCGTTCGCTTGTTGAATCCAGAGGTCTGAACTCGGTTTGTTAGCCGAGCAAGGTCCGCAAACCTATTCGTATTGTTCGAGTCATCTAGACAGACGCTCTCTGTTTTCTGTACTTAACTAGAGCTATAGGACAGCTACAGAGCCGATGCGTACAGAATCTGATCCAGAATCAGCAGTTGCGTTTGTCTGTGAAATCCAGAGCTCTGAACTCGGTCTGCTGCTCGATTTAGAATTGCGAAACCATTCGCATAAGTCATCTTGAGAAGTGCTCTCGGTTTTCTTCACTCAACTCGCGCTGAGTGGGGCTACAGTGCTGGTGGTCACAGGAATCGATTTGAAGACATCCGACGCTTCTGCCTGTCGAATTCAGAGCTCGGAACTCGGTCTGCTGCCCGAATTAGGTCTGCGAAACTACTCTATATTGTTCAAGTCATCCTGAGAGGTGCTGTCCGTTTTCTGCACTCAACTCGGGCTATAGGGGGGCTGCAGGGCTGGTAATGACAGGATTCAATTCGCAGACATCAGACGCGTCCGCCTGTCGCATTCAGAGGTCAAAATATTCACTATGAGTCGGAATGTTCGCAGGTGCTGTCGGTTTTCTCAACTTAAGTCAGCTAGGAAGCTCTACGAGTCTCCCGGCGGTAACCAAGGTTGACGGTTTACCGCCGGCGCCCAGTTGGCCGACTCGACCTTAAGAGACAATGTGGCGACTTAGGGTCGGTTATTCTATCTTTGTGCAAAATGACTCGTAACTCGTAGAGCTTCCCTCAGCAATATTGCTGGAAGCTAAGAGTAACTCCGGCGTGCTGGAGAGCTAGTTGGCAGGAAAAATCTCGACGGAACTTTTGCTGACTTTTGGTCGGTTGAAAATTTTGTTCTCGAAATTCAACAATTCGTTAGAGCTCTAGTATTTTTTCCCGTAATATTCGATCTTATCCCCGCTCGCCATCTTGATCTCAGCTCGATCGGGTGAATATTACTATCGAAAAGCACTGTGGCGGGATCGACCGTCTGGAGTCATCTTGATATGCGCTAACGGTTTTCTCAACATAACTCGAGCTTTAGGACAGCTACATGGCTGGTATGCACAGCTAATCGATGTAGAATGAGAAGTCGCGTGCGCCTGTTGACCCCAGAGGTCTGAACTCGGTCTGTTAGCCGTGCTAGGTCCGCAAACCTATTTGTATTATTCGAGTCATCTTGACAGGAACTCTCGGTTTTCTGTACTAACTCGAGCTGTAGGATAGCTACAGAGCTGATAAGTACAGAAACCGATTCAGAATCATCAGTTGCGTTTGTCTGTCGAATCCAGAGCTCTAAAACTCGGTCTGCTGGCCGATGTAGAATCGCGAAACTATTCGTATTGGTCGAGTCATCTTGAGAAGAGCTCTGGGTTTTCTTCACTCAACTCGCGTTGAGGGGGGCTATACAGTGCTGGTGGTCACAGGAATCGATTTGAAGACATCAGGCGCGTCCGTCTGTCGAATCCAGATCTCAGAACTCGGTCTGCTGCTGAATTAGGTCTGCGAAACTACTGTATTGTTCGAGTCAACCTCAGAGATGCTGTCGGTTTTCTGTACTTAACTTGGGCTGTAGGGGGGCTGCAGGGCTGGTAATGACAGGAGTCGATTCGCAGACATCAGACACGTCCGCCTGTCGCATTGAGAGGTCAAAAAATATTCACTATAAGTCGGAATGTTGGTAGGTGCTGTCGGTTTTCTCAACTTAAGTGGAGCCAGGAAGCTCTACGAGTCTCCCGGCGGTAACCAAGGTTGACGGTTTACCGCCGGCGCCCAGTAGAGCTTCCCTGAGAGCGCAGCGGCGAAGCTCAAGAGTAATTCGATAACGCTGGCAGGCTAGTTGGCTCGAAAAATCTCGACTGAACTTTTCACAACTTTGGCTCGGTTGAAAATTATGTTCTCGAAATCTGACCATTCGTTAGAGCTCTAGTATTTTTTCCCGTGATCTTCGATCTTATTCCCGCTCGCCATCTTGATCTCAGCTCGATCGGGTGGGTATTACTATCGAAAAGCGTCATGGCGGGATCGGCCGTTTTGAGCCATGTCGATATGCGCTGACGGTTTTCTGAAAATAACTCGAGCTTTAGGACATCTACAGAGCTGGTAGACACAGCTAATCGATGTAGAATGATTAGGCGCATTCGCCTGTTGAATCCAGAGGTCTGAACTCGGTCTGTCAGCGGAGCTAGGTCCGCAAACCTATTCGTACTATTGGAGTAATCTTGACAGAAACTATCGGTTTTCTGTACTTAACTCGAGCTGTAGGACAGCTAGATAGCTGATATTCACAGAAACCGATTCAGAATCATCAGTTGCGTTTGTCTCTCGAATCCAGAGCTCTGAACTCGGTGTGCTGCCCGATCTGGAAGCGCGAACCTATTCGTATTTGTCGAGTCATCTTGAGGAGTGCTCTCGGTTTTCTTCACTTAACTCGCGGTGAGGGGGGCCACAGTGCTGGTGATCACAGGTATCGATTTCAAGACATCAGCGGTTGTCCGCATGTCGAATCCAGAGCTCGGAACTCGGTGTGCTGCCCGAATTAGGTCTGCGAAACTACTATATTGTTCGAGTCATCCTGAGAGGTGCTGTCGGTTTTCTGCATTCAACTTGGGTTGTAGGGGGCTGCAGGGCTGGTAATCACAGGAGTCGGTTCGCAGACATCAGACGCGCCCGCCTGTCGCATTCAGAGGTCAAAAAATATTCACTATAAGTCGGAATGTTGGTAGGTGCTGTCGGTTTTCTCAATTTAAGTCGAGCTAGGAAGCTCTACGAGTTCCCCGGCGGTAACCAAGGTTGACGGTTTACCGCCGGCGCCCAGTTTGAAAGTTCGTTTTACAAACAGGTATTTTTCCCACCCGTAGCGGTTTATGCCGCGTCTGCCAGTTAAATTTCCAGGTCTGTAGCTGTAATATTACTATCAAAAGACTTGAGGGAACCGTCGGCCGTTTCGAGTCATCTTGAGACGCGTTAACAGTTTTCTGTACTTAACTCGAGATTTAGGACAGCTACAGAGCTGATTCTTCCAGAAACCGATTCAGAATCATCAGACGCGTTCGTCTGTCCCATCGAGAGGTCTGAACTCGGTCTGCTGCTCGAGCTAGGCCCGCAAAACTATTTCTATATACAATCGTTTTGACGAGTGTTTCCTTTAACTAAAGATTTAGAAGAGCTACAGAGCTGGCACGCATATGAACCGACTCAGTATCACCTGGCGCGATTTTTCTCGCATCGAGAGGTCCGAACTCGGTCTGGCAGCTAGGTTGACCAAGCGAAGATGCAAAATTTTAAAAACATATTTCTGATATTTCTTCTTTACGCTTCAGAAAGCTTCTTCCGTGTGCTTCGATCAGCGCCGCGCCAGAATAGAGCCCTACGAGGCTCCCGGCGGTTACCTGGTTGACAGTTTACTGCCGGATCCCAGTTGGCCAACCCGGCCCGGGCGGACAATGTGATGATCTGGGGTCGGTTTTCGAAGATGGCGAGAGATTTTGAAATTCGTTTTGCGAATTTGAAATTTTATTCTATGCAGTGAATCATGGCGCTTTCGATGGTGCAATTCTCAGGGCCGTAGCTTTATTAGTTCGATTAAAAGACTATGGGGAACCACCATTGTGTACGACCGAAAAAAAGATGTCTTGATGTTTGAAGCTAGTTTGCAGAAGCTTTGTTCTGCTGTTATGACCGACCTGGTCTATGCAGAGCTCTACGAGGGTCCCCGCGGTAATCTGGTTGACGGTTCACCGCCGGTTCCCAGTCGACTGGGAGCCGGCGGTAAACCGTCAACCAGCTTACCGCCGGGAGCCTCGTAGAGCTCTTGTCTGCACGACGCTGCTTGGAAAACGTGGGAAAAGCTTTCTCACGCGTGAGCTGGGGAACCAACAGCTCTCAGAGCACTCTTATACGAATAGTTTCGAGCATCTAGCTCGAGTAGCAGATCGAGTTCAGACCTCTCGATCGAACAGACAAATGCGCCTGATGATTCTGAATCGGTTTCTCTAAGTAGCAGCTCTATAAGTCTTCTAAATCTTGAGAAGGACAGAAAACTGTCGACGCGTCTCAAGATGCGGGAATCGGCCGACGGTTCCCTCAAGTCTTTCGATAGTAATATTGCAGCTTCGGACCTGAGAATTTCACTGGCAGACGCTGCGCAACCCACTACAGGTGAGAAAAATACCGGTTCCGAAAACGAACTTCAAAATTTTGCACCAAGATTGCAAAACCGACCCAAAGTTACCAGATTGTCTCTTAAGGTCGGGTCGGCCAACTTGCTCCACCCTGCGCCCGAATTCCTCTTAGCTCATCTTGCCGAAGAGCTCTACGAGGTATGAGCTAGAGGAAATCCGGCGCGGGGTGGAGCTAGTTGGCCGACCCGGCCAGAAAGGACAAAGTAACTCGTAGAGCTTCCCTTAGCAAGGTATTGCTGGAAGCTTAAGAGTAATTCCGGGGCGCCAGGGAGCTAGTTGGCAAGAAAAATCTCGACGGATCTTTTGCTGACATTTGGTCGGTTGAAAATAACTCGTAGAGCTTCCCTTAGCAAGTTATTGCTGGAAGCTTAAGAGTAATTCCGGGGCGCTGGAGAGCTAGTTCGCAAGGAAAATCTCGACGGACCTTTTGGTGACTTTTGGTCGGTTGAAAATTTAGTTCTCGAAATTTGAACATTCGTTAGAGCTCTAGTATGTTTTCCCATGATATTCGATCTTTTATCCGCTCGCCATCTTGATCTCAGCTCGATCGGGTACCTTTTACTGCCAAAAAGCACACGGGCGGGACTGGCCGTTTCGAATCATCTTGTCATGCGGTGTCGGCTTTCTCAAGATAACTCGAGCTTCAGGACAGCCAAAGAGCTGGTAAGCACAGCTAATCGATTGAGAATGATCAGGCGCGTTCGCCTGTTAGGTCTGGTCTCGGTCTGGTAGCCGAGCTAGGTGCGCAAACCTATTCGTATTATTCGAGTCATCTTGACAGACGCTCTCGGTTTTCTGTACTTAACTCGAGCTACAGGACAGCTAAAGAGATGATACGTACAGAATCTGATTCAGAATCATCAGTGGCCGTTGTCTGTTGAATCCATAGCTCTGAACTCGGTCTGCTGCCCGATCTAGAATCGCGAAACTATTCGTGTTGTTCGAGTCGCTTGCGAGATGCTGTTGGTTCTCTGCTTAACTCGGGCTATAGGGGGGCTGCATGGCTGGTTATCACTAGAATCGATTCGGAGACATCAGGCGCGTTCGCCTGCGGAATCCAGAGCTCCGAACTCGGTCTGTTGCCCGAACTAGGTCCGCGAGACTATTCGTATTGCTCAAGTCATCCTGAGAGATGCTGTCGGTTTCCTGCACTTAACTCGGCTGCAGGGTGGGCTGCAGGGCTGGTAATCACAGGGATCGATTCAGAGACATCAGACGCGTCCGCCTGTCGCATGCAGAGGTCTAAACTCGGTTTGATACTCGAACTAGGTTTGCCAAACTATTCGTATTGTTCGAGTCATCTTGAGAGGTGTTGTCGATTTACGCACGTAACTCGGGCTGTAGAAGAGCTACAGAGCTCGTACAGAAGACAATCTAGACGCGGGGGCGTTCGGCTGTTGCATCCGAGAGGTCTCAAATTGCCCGGGCTGATTTTTTTTTCTTATGTTGTCAGGAAGCTCTACGAGTCCCCCGGCGGTAACAAAGGTTGACGGTTTACCGCCGGCGCCCAGTTTTGTTCTCGAAATTTGAACAGTCGTTTGAGCCCTAGTGTTTTTTCCCATGATATTCGATCTTATTCCCGCTCGCCATCTTGATCTCAGCTCGATCGGGTAACTTTAGTGCCAAAAAGCAGGCAGGCGGGATTGGCCGTTTCAAGTCATCTTGACACGGAATGACGGTTTTCTGAACATAACTCGAGCTTTAGGACAGCTACAGAGCTGGTAAGTACAGCTAATCGATTCAAAATGACCAGACGCGTTCGCCTGTTGAATCCAGAGGTCTGAACTCGGTCTGCTAGCCGAGCTGGGTCCACAAACCTATTCGTATCATTCGAGTGATGGTAGCAAATGCTCTCGGTTTTCTGTACTTAACTCAAGCTCTAGGGCAGCTACAGAGCTGATAGTGACAGAAATCGATTAGAAATAATCGGGCACCTCTGAACTCGGCCTGCTGCCCCGAGCTAGAATCGCGAAACTGTTCGTATTGTTTGAGTCATCTTGAGAAGTGCTCTGCACTTAACTCGTGTAGCGGGAGGGCTACAGTGCTGCTGGTCACACAAATCGATTGGAAGACATCAGACGCGTCCGTCTCTCGAACCCAGAGCTCGAAAATCAGTCTGTTGCTCGAACTAGGTCCGCGAAACAATTCTATTATTCAAGTCAGCCTGAGAGGTGCTGTCGGTTTTCTGCACTTAAAACTCAGGCTGTAGGGGGCTGCAGGGCTGGTAATCACAGGAGTCGATTCGCAGACATCAGACGCGTCCTCTTGTCACATTCGGAGGTCTGAACTCGGTTCGATACGTGGCTGGGTTGCCAAACTGTCCGTTTTTTGTTAGAGTCATCTTAAGAGGTCTGAAATCGCTTAGGCTGAAAAAAATAGTTTTTTTTTTTTTTTTTTTTTTTTTTTTTTTTTCTTCACATTATATGCTGTCAGGAAGCTCTACGAGTCCCCCGGCGGTAAGGAAGGTTGACGGTTTACCGCCGGCGCCCAGTGATTTCTTTTGGGTGGTTTTGCAAATATTTGAAAGATATTTGACAATTCATTTTGAGAAAGCAGTTTTTACGCACCTGTAAAAGGTTATAAGATCCTCAGCGTCTTAATATGAGCTCTCTGGGCGCACTTTTACTACCGAAACACTTGGGGGAACCAACTTCGTTTCGACATTTTAAAAGATCAATGTTGAATTTTTCGAGAATTGCCTCCAAAGGCTCTCTCTTTCGACTCTCAGCTCTCTCACACGTGGGAAGAGCTCTACGAGGTTCCCGGCTCAAGAAAATCTCGGCTCAAGGCGCGTGACATTTGATCCCCTCTGCCTGGGTAACCTCCAGTGGGATCGAGTGCGCGTCAGGGAGTCACACGTTTGTCGCCTAGAGTGATATTGCACTGCCTTTCTTCTGACACGTTTGATCGCCTTGAGTGGTCTTCAATTGATTTGTTTCACACGTTTGTCGCCTAGAGTGATATTGCACTGCCATTCATTTGACACGTTTGATCGCCTTGAGTGGTCTTCAATTGATTTGTTTTGCTGGGGCTTCCGAGGCAGTCTCTGCAATCTTTCGCTATGCCACACGTACGGAGTGCAAGTGCTCGCATCATGCGTCGGGCGCTGGCTGTTCAAAACGGATACTGTGTGCATTTACCTATTCGTTTGCCTCTGGATGGTTTGGTGCCACCTACGTGTCTCCCACCACCAGGGCTGGAGCGGGCGACTGCCGATTTGGTTCTAGATTATCTCTTCTTGCGCGATCCACCTGTTGTTAAACGCAGTTTGGAGGAGGAGGCTGACATTACGACTGTTTCGGAGAATCTTTCTTGCCGTATGCAGGCTTCTGAGTCGCTGGTTGATGTAGGTATTGGAGTGCAGGCTTCTGAATCGCTGGTTGATGTTGGAGTGCAGACGGTTGATACACGCTTGGCGGAGGAGGAGGTGGAGGCTACCGTTGCGACTATCTCGGAGACTCTTTCTTGTCGTTCCCTTGTTGACTCAGGAGTGCAGACGGATGATGCTTGCCTGAGTGTGCTACCCAAGGAGGAGGCGGCCGTTACGACACATTCTGAGATTTCTTGTGCGGATGTTGTGGACTTTCATTGTGAAGTCGGCTGTCAGACAGAGATTGTCGCTGGGATGGAGAGAGGAGCTTCAGGGGTTCTTCTTGGGAAAGTGACTGTTGAGGCTGAGGAGGAGCTGGAGGCGCCCTCGAGAGCGGAGTTTTCTCCGAATGTGCAGGCTGATCCTGATAGCCACGCCTTGTCAGGAGCGTCCCAGGGGTGTCTGAATCGTCCCGTCACGCTCAATGGGATATCGAATCCGGGTTCTGATGCGTTTGTCCGTGTCCGGATGGACGTCTCCAAGACTGTGCGTCAGTCGGAGGGGGAGTTCCAAGCTGTTCCTCCGGATTCCAAGCGTTCTGATGGAAAAGGGGATGTACGAGGGCACCGCAAAGGCAGAGGCAAAGGCCAACGATATCATAGCAGTGCCAAGCCTGCTAAGAGCTCTAAAGGCGCCAACATCGTGTTTGACGAAGTGTATAGGTTCGGTAGGACGTTGACGGACTGTGAACGAAGGTGTAAATCTCAGGTTCGGCCTCTGTGGTAGTTATTCGTTTTTCTTCGTGTGCTTCCTTTCATTCCGAACTTATTGCATGTGTGTGCATGTTCAGTTCTTGGCCAGGTCTCCTGGCTCTCACGTCGTAACATTATCCTTGCCTTATCAAAGCCAGCTTTAATGGGGGTGTTTGTAGCCGCGGAAGTGCCTGTGGTGGGTGTGGATACTGATTGGTCTGCGGTACTAATATATCTTCTCGCAGACCGACATCATTTTCACGGATGTGTATCTTGAGGCTTGGTGTCTGCCACCAAGCGCCACTGTTACAGTTACGGAACTATCTGCGGCGGAGCGCGTATGCGATGTGCTCACACAGGTAGTGCAGACCTTCTTTGATCATTCGCAGGGATGAGTCACACATTGTTTCTTCTTTATCTGTGTTCTTGTTTAATCCATCAGCCCCGCTGTTCACTGACTCATTCGTTTTATCTTTGTGTGCTTTGCGTTTGATTGTGTCATTGCGGCATGCGTTTCTCTTTATTCCTTCAGCTTCGCTGTGTGGTATAAGAGCTGTCTGCTTGCGTGATAAATAAGAGGCTCTGTTTCGCCTGATACTTTGTTGGACCTGGCCTTAGTGGCCAAGACGGTCCCAGCAAAGACGCAAAAAAAAAGACCTAGGTTGACGGTTCACCGCCGGCGCCAGTTCCGGCGCGGGGTGGAGCTAGTTGGTCGACCCGGCCAGAAAGGACAAAGTGATAACTTTTGGGTGGTTTTGCGATTTTTTGAAAGATATTTGACCATTTATTTTGAGAAAGCAGATTTTTCGCACCTGTAGACGACTATAAGGGTCTCTACGTCTTAATATGAGCTCTCTAGATGCACTTTTTCAATCAAAACACTTGGCGAAACCAACTTTATGTCGACATCCAAAAAGACATGTTCTCTCTTTTTCGAGAAGTGCTTCCAGAAGCCCTCTCTTTTGATGCTGAGCACTCTTAGGCGTGTCAGGAGCTCTGCAAGGTTCCCGGCGGTGACCAGGTTGACGGTTTACCGCCGGCGCCAGTAAAACCACGTAGGAGCTAGAGGATTTTCCGGCGCGGGGTGCAGCTAGTTGGCCAACCCGGCCCGGACGGACAATGTGGTGACCTGGGGTCGGTTTTTCGAAGATGGCGAGAGATTTTGAAATTCGTTTTGCAAATTTAAATTTTTATTCTATGCAGTAAATCATGGCGCTTTCGATGCTGCAATTTTCAGGACCCTAGCTGCATTGTTTCGATTAAAAGACTAGGGGGAACGACCATTGTGTACGACCGAAACAAAGATGTCTTTATGTTTGAAGCTAGCATGCAGAAGCTTTGTTCTGCTCTTATCTCGGAACCGACCTGGTCTATGCAGAGCTCTACAAGGGTTGGTTCCCAGTTCCGGGGCGCTGGAGAGCTAGTTGGCAAGAAAAGTCTCGACGGAACTTTTGATGACTTTTGGTCGGTTGAAAATTTTGTTTTCGAAATTCAACCATTCGTTAGAGCTCTAGTATTTTTTCCAGTGATATTCGATCTTATTCCCGCTCGCCATCTTGATCTTAGCTCGATCGGGTAACTTTTACTGCCAAAAAGCGCACGGGCGGGATCGGTAGTTTCGAGTCATCTTGACACGCGCTGTCGGTTTTCTCAAGATAACTCGAGCTTCAGGACAGCTAGAGAGCTGGTGAGCACAGCTAATCTATTCAAAATGATGAGGCGCATTCGCCTGTTGAATCCAGAGGTCTGAGCTCGGTCTGCTAGCCGAGCTGAGTCCGCAAACCTATTCGTATTATTCGAGTCATCTTGACAGACGCTCTCGGTTTTCTGTAGTCAACTCGAGCTATATGACAGCTACAAAGCTGATGCGTACAGAATCTGATTCAGAATCATCAGTGGCCGTTGTCTGTTGAATCCAGAGCTCTGAACTCGGTCTGCTGCCCGATCTAGAATTGCGAAAGTATTCGTATTGTTCGAGTCATCTTGAGAGATGCTGTCGGTTTCCTGCACTCAACTCGGGCTGTGAGGGGGGCTGCAGGGCTGGTATTCACAGGAATCGATTCAGAGACGCGTCCGCGTGTTGCATGTAGAGGTCTGAACTTGGTCTGATACTCGAGCTAGGTATGCCAAACTATTCGCATTGTTCGAGTCATCCCGAGAGGTGCTGTCGATTCACGCACGTAACTCGGGCTGTAGGAGGGCTAGAGAGCTCGTATAGAAGACAATCCAGAAGCATCGGGGGCGTTCGGCTGTTGCATCCGAGAGATTTGAAATTGCTTGGGCCGAAAAATTATTTTTTCAGTGTAATTTTTTTCGACATTATATGTTGTCAGGAAGCTCTACGAGTCCCCCGGCGGTAACAAAGGTTGACGGTTTACCGCCGGCGCCCAGTTCGGACGCACTGGCGGGCTAGTTGGCTCGAAAAATCTCGACGGAACTTTTGGTGACTTTTTGCTCAGTTGAAACATTCGTTAGAGCTCTCGTATTTTTTCCCGTGATATCCGATCTTATTCCCGCGTCATCTTGGTCTCGGCTCGATCGGGTGATTACTATCGAAAAGCCTTGTGGCGGGATCGGCCGTTTCGAGTCATCTTGATACGCGCTGACGGTTTTCTGAACATAACTCGAGCTTTAGGACAGCTACAGAGCTGGTAAGCACAGCTAATCGATGTAGAATGATTAGGCGCGTTCGCCCCTTGAATCGAGAGGTATGAACTCGGTCTGTTAGCCGAGCTAGGTCCGCAAATCTATTCGTATTATTCGAGTCATCTTGACAGGAACTCTCGGTTTTCTGTACTTAATTCGAGCTGTAGGACAGCTGGAGAGCTGATATTTACAGAAACCGATTCAGAATCATCAGTTGCGTTTGTCTGTCGAATCCAGATCTCTGAACTCGGTCTGCTGTCCAATCTAGAATCGCAAAACTACTCGTATTGGTCGAGTCATCTTGAGAAGTGCTCTCGATTTTCTTCACTCAACTCGCGCTGAGGGGGGCTACAGTGCTGGTGGTCACACAGGAATCGATTTGAAGACATCAGGCGCGTCCGCCTGTCGAATCGAGAGCTCGGAACTCGGTCTGCTGCCCGAATTAGGTCTGCGAAACTACTGTATTGTTCGAATCATCCTGAGAGGTGCTGTCGGTTTTCTGCACTTAACTCGGGCTGTAGGGGGGCTGCAGGGCTGGTAATGACAGGAGTCGATTCGCAGACATCAGACGCGTCCGCCTGTCGCATTCAGAGGTCAAAAAATATTCACTATTAGTCGGAATGTTCGTAGGTGCTGTCGGTTTTCTCAACTTAAGCCGAGCTAGGAAGCTCTACGAGTCTCCCGGCGGTAACCAAGGTTGACGGTTTACCGCCGGCGCCCAGTCGATGAGCTAGAGGAATTCCGGCGCCGAATGGAGCTAGTGACTCGTAGAGCTTCCCTAAGCTAGTTGCTGGAAGCTTAAGAGTAATTCCGGCGTGCTCCAGAGCTAGTTGGCTCGACAAATCTCGACGGAACTTTTGCTGACTTTTGGTCAGTTGAAAATTTTGTTCCTAAGATTTAACAATTCGTTTGAGCTGTAGTATTTTTTCCCGTGATATTCGATCTTATTCCCGCTCGCCATCTTGGTCTCATCTCGATAGGGTGAATATTACTATCGAACAGCACTGTGGCGGGATCGGCTGTTTCGGGTCATCTTGACACGCGCTGACGGTTTTCTGAACATAACTCGAGCTATAGGACAGCTACAGAGCTGGTAAGCACACCTAATCGATGTAGAATGATTAGGCGCGTTCGCCTGTTGAATCGAGAGGTATGAACTCGGTCTGTTAGCCAGGTCCGCAAACCTATTCGTTTTATTCGAGTCATCTTAAGAGGAACTCTCGGTTTTCTGTACTTAATTCGAGCTGTAGGACAGCTGGAGAGCTGATACTTACAGAAACTGATTCAGAATCATCAGTTGCGTTTGTCTGTCGAATCCAGATCTCTGAACTCGGTCTGCTGCCCGATCTAGAATCGCGAAACTATTCGTATTGGTCGAGTTATCTTGAGAAGTGCTCTTGGTTTTCTTCACTCAACTCACGCTGAGGGGGGCTACAGTGCTGGTGGTCACAGGAATCGATTTGAAGACGTCGGGCGCGTCCGCCTGTCGAATCCAGAGCTCGGAACTCGGTCTGCTGCCCGAATCAGGTCTGCGAAACTATTGTATTGTTCGAGTCATTCTGAGAGGTGCTGTCGGTTTTCTGCACTTAACTCGGGCTGTAGGGGGGCTTCAGGGCTGGTAATGACAGGAGTCGATTCGCAGACATCAGACGCGTCCGTCTGTCGCATTCAGAGGTCAAAAATATTCACTATGAGTCGGAATATTGGTAGGTGCTGTCGGTTTTCTCAACTTTAGTCGAGCTAGGAAGCTCTACGAGTCTCCCGGCGGTAACTAAGGTTGACGGTTTACCGCCGGCGCCCAGTTGGTCGACCCGGCCAGAAAGGACAAAGTGGTAACTGACTCGTAGAGCTTCCCTAAGCTAGTTGCTGGAAGCTTAAGAGTAATTCCGGCGCGCTGGAGAGCTAGTTGGCAAGAAAATCTCGACGGAACTTTTGCTGATTTTTGGTCGGTTGAAAATTTTGTTCTCGAAATTCAACAATTCGTTTGAGCTCTAGTATTTTTTCCCGTGATATTCGATCTTATTCCCGCTCGCCATCTTGATCTCAGCTCGATCGGGTGAATATTACTATCGAAAAGCACTGTGGCGGGATCGGCCGTTTCGAGTCATCTTGATACGCGCTGACGGTTTTCTGAACATAACTCGAGCTTTAGGACAGCTACAGAGCTGGTAAGCACAGCTAATCGATGTAGAATGATTAGGGGCGTTCGCCTGTTGAATCCAGAGGTCTGAACTCGGTCTGTTAGCCGAGCTAGGTCTGGAAACCTATTCGTATTATTCGAGTCATCTTGACAGGAACTCTCGGTTTTCTGTACTCAACTCGAGCCGTAGGACAGCTACAGAGCTGATATTTACAGATACCGATTCAGAATCATCAGTTGCGTTCGTCTGTCGAGTCCAGAGCTCTGAACGCGGTCTGCTGCCCGATCTAGAATCGCGAAATTAATCGTATCGGTCGAGTCATCTTGAGAAGTGCTCTCGGTTTTCTGCACTCAACTCGTGCTGAGGGGGGCTACAGTGCTTGTTGTCACAGGAATCGATTTGAAGACATCAGGCGCGTCTGCCTGTCGAATCCAGAGCTCGGAACTCGGCCTGCTGCCCGAATCAGGTCTGAGAAACTACTGTATTGTTCCAGTCATCCTGAGAGGTGCTGTCGGTTTCCTGCACTTAACTCGGGCTATAGGGGGGCTGCAGGGCTGGTAATGACAGGATTCGATTCGCAGACATCAGACGCGTCCGCCTGTCGCATTCAGAGGTCAAAAAATATTCACTATGAGTCGGAATGTTGGTAGGTGCTGTCGGTTTTCTCAACTCAAGTCGAGCTAGGAAGCTCTACGATTCTCCCGGCGGCAACCAAGGTTGATGGTTTACCGCCGGCGCCCAGTTTTGATTGGTTTTGCGCAAAATTGAAGGATGTTTGACAATTCATTTTGAGAAAGCAGATTTTTCGCACCTGTAGTGGGTTATGCCGCGTCCGCCAGTAAAATTTTCAGGCCCATAGGTGCAGTATTACTATCGAAACACTTGGAGGAACCGACGTTGGATAAAAACAGAAAAATGTGATTTTTCGAGTTTTTCGTTTCTCGCTCCAGAAGCTTTCTTCATGTGTTCCGACGATTACTGACCGCAAGGTGACAGGCATGGTTAACGATATGGCTACCATGCAACGACGGCAGGATAGTGCTGAACGACGAATGGCTGAAGGCCAGGCTCAGATGGATAAACGAATGACAGATCTTGAGAAGCAGGTCTTAGAGCTCAAGTCGCATACTGCTGCAGGTTCTGGGGCATCCACTGGTGCTACTTCTGCTGGCTTTGGGGGTGAGGCGACTTGGCCAAACGAGAGCAGGCGTCCATTCCGAGCCTTCAGTCCAGAGTGGATCGATTTTCGTGGATGGGTGACTGACTGGAGGAATCCGATTCGACGGTCAGAGCAAATGATTTCAGATCGGGACGTGGGCATTCTCATTCACAACTTGAAGATGAGCCTCCCAGAGGATGACCGTGCGAAGATTGACGAGCTTGGTACGCTTCGTATGAATGGGAATCGTCCCAACTACGCAAACTTCCGCATCAAGTTTACCACTGGTACTGAGTCAGACGTACTCTGGAGGTGCAAAAAGTTTTGGGAAGAAACTCTGATCCCGCCTGAGGATCGAACTGAGGAGCAAAGGTCTCTTGCCCGTCCGACGCCACATGATCTTTTCAAAGACATGGACAACAGACCGTGTGCGGCTGGAGGCTCCATTCGGATCAAGACACAGGCACCGCCATGGAAAGAGGACCACATCAATGCTGTTGGCAGATTCCATGGTGTGTGGCGCGATACGGTCATTGCGAGGAATCCTGAAACGACAATGAAGATCAAGGGAGTGCCTGGGAGTGGAAAGGGGGTCAGTGTGATGTGGACCATTCCCCCATGTCTCCGTACCAAAAGAAGCATGGAGCTGGCCAAGTGGAAACAGGATACGGGCACTTGGACCGTTGATCAGACGGTCTGGAACGAAGTTGTCATGACGTACGGCATCGCCACGACCCACAAAGAAATGGAGGATGCACTCGGACAATGAGGGTGCTGCGAGAGATCCAAAAGCATGGCTCTCGCTACTCTCGCAGCAGGCACACTCAATGTTGCGAGAGCTGGGCGGCTCGAGTCTCGGGCTTACGCTATTCTACGAGCGCTACAGGGGGTAGGCTTAAATGTTGTGGCTTTGCAAGAATGTCAAAACGTGGACTTCAATGACACCTTAATTCAGCGTCTGGGGTGGGATGCTGTTTCAAAAAGTACTTGCATGCGGGCAGCGGTGCTTCTTAAACGTCGACACCTGCCCCACGTGATAGCCTCTTATCAAGCAGATCGGGTTGCGATGATTGTTCATCGATCGGGAGTTTGTTTCACTAGTGCTTATTTTGCTGATACGTCTCATCCAGACGCTCCAGAGATATGCAGACGGATACTGCATGATGTACGCCGCCTGCATCGACAGGCTCAGGCCAACCATGGCCACCACTTTCGCTTGTTGCTTGCCTGTGATGCCAATGTGGAGCTCACGCCAGAGTTGGAGGTGGATGGGAGGAGGGTGACGGGACCAGGACTCAGAAGATCGAGGGAGAGGGGACTTGGTCGGAACGGTGCCATTGATTTGGAGGACAGGAGGGCCAAGGAGGTGTGCATGAGGGACCAGATTGAGGAGTTCTTGGAGGAGGAGGAGCTGGCTGCGATCAACACTTTTGAAGCACGGGTGCCGACCTACTGGCACTTCGGTGAGAGTGAGCCCACAAAGGTCTTAGATTACATCTTGGCGCCCAGGCAGTGGACAGTAGAAGATATCTCGTACAGTTGGTTGCAGGACGGGCGTGTGGCACGTTTGAGCGATCATGCAGTGATCAAAACCCTGTTGGCCCCAAGGGAACCCCAGGAGATGTACCGACACAAGGTTGTTCGGCCACGCGTCACGGCACGCCGGGCATTCGAGTCCCACAGAGAGGAGTTCTGTTTCAGAGCGTTGGTGGACATTGGTATTGAGGCCACACGCCCTGACGAGATCGCGAAGTCGTTGCATCAGCATGCGTTGCCTCTGCTCAATCCGCCTTCCTCTGCGCATCGTGCACATGCTAAGTCTAAAAAGCTAGCAGATCTTCAGCATCAGTATCGTGGAGCCCGTGGGAATCCTGATGAGAGAAAGCGCCTGAGGGAACTTATGAGGCCCCTGGTCAATGCAGATAGGCGTAGTGAGATCGAGTATACCTTCGCGAACCCTCGCAAAAGCAAGAAAGTGAATGTCAAGTCTCTGAAGATCGACGGGGAGGTGACGGAGGATCGTAAGAGGTGGGTGGAGGAGGGGATGAAGCAGCACAGCTTGAACACGATGACGAGCGAAGAGGAGAGGATGAGGAACAGCGAGCTGGTATCTGACTTACGGCGACGTGCACGAGCAGCTAGGGCACACAGCAGCAGCAGTACGATGCACGACATGCACATGCAGCTCACGATGGGGGTGGTGAACGAAGCACGTGCACGATTGAGATCTGGCAAGAGCTGCGGCCCAGATGGGGTCAGCGTGGAGCTCTTGAAGGCTTTGGCGTGGCGATCTGTTCGCCAGATTTTCCATGTGTTTCGAGATATCTTTGATGGTGATCGTCGGTCACCTGACTGCTGGAGAGAGGTACTCATCACGCTGATGCCCAAGCTGGTGAATCTAGATTCGCTCACACAAACACGCAATATAGTTGTACAGAACACGTTAGGAAAATGGTACCTCACCTGCGTTACTATCCTTATCGAGAGGCATGCTGAACAGTACATGGGGCGATTGGGCTTGTATGGTTTCGCACAGGATCGGAGGACGTGGGAAGTAGCGGGACCCCTTAAGGCCATCTCACAGCATGCGAGCGTCTGGGGGAAAGATAGGAAAGCGTTCTTCTGTTCATGTGATATAGCACGAGCCTTCGACCATGTTAAGCTCACTACCTTGGCACGCGCGATGCACATGCTTAACATACCTGTACAGCTACAATATGCTCTGATCGAGCCCTTAACTGACACGACGGGCACGCTCACGTTCGAGGGCCTGGAGTTAGGTGGGGTACGATGGGATCGATCTCTCAGAACGGGGGGTACCGAGTCTCCCCTGTGCTTTAATTTGGTTGTGTTGGCCATGTGGGCGGAGGTCATACAGAGGTGGGATAACGAACGTATAGGTGTGGAGATCCCGTACAGCAACATGCACGACATGACGCGCGCACATGTTTACAATCATGCGATTTGGGCAGATAACATATATCTCGTGGCCAGTACATCGGCTCAGATGCAGCTGATGATCGACGCACTTACTCACGCTTTACGTACATGGGGACTAGAGTGGAAGTCTGATTCACTTGAATCGATGGTGGTGGGCGACCGCGATACCACTACTTTCTTCGCTGATATCCAGGGGGTGCAGGTCCCATTCAAGTCAGTCTCTCAGCTGAATGTGTTGGGAACGGTCGTCTCGCAGCAGTATGGGGGCACGCATGAGGACATACAATTTCGGATTGACTGTGCACGACGCGCGTTTTATGGGCAAGCTAAGTATTATCGTTGTCGTGCTCTCCCTCTTCGTAAGCGGTATCGACGGTATCAGAGCCTGGTACAGAGTGTATTAGCATACGGACTGGATACATGTACGCTGGACCCTGAAGGTGTTCGATTGCTTCATACCTTTGAGGGCAGATGCCTGCTGGCCATGCATTGTCGACGGAAGCCTGCGGGACAGAGATGGGAGGTCTGGAAGCCACATATGCTTGACACAGCGAGGGCTTCTTTCTGCTCGCTGGGATTTCCTAGCATCGTCCAGATCGTGGCGTGGAAGAGTTGGAGCGTCGCGCATTCGGTCAGCACGGCTTATGGCAATTTTGATTTCACAAATCCTGGGCCTCCCCGGTGGAGAGGCCCAGGTTCAGGAGTAAGTTGTGAGGATGGGGTCTCGAGCGGTTCCCAGCACAATGATGGCGCTGACGGCCGACGTGTTGCACGCAAGGTTGAGCCACATCCTGATACCACGAGACGTGCATTTGTTGATTCTCGCACGGCATTGCTTTGTACACACAAGACCTGGGAAGCGCACCGCATGGCTCTCACTGAGTGTCTCCGCTGTCATGGAGATCGTAGGCGTGCCTCTGAAGGCAAACGGCTGCGTGCTGGAGGGGATAGTGTTGGGCAGCGGTCTTGGCAGTACCCGTACATACAGATTCATGGGGATGAGTGGTGGGAGACCTTCCGACCAGGATATGCCACATTTCTGCAGACATGGGAAGCACTTTTACGCACGTATGGTAGGCCTAAGATATTCGAGTACTTCTGCACGAATTGGAAACAGGTACCAGGAGGAGTTGTTGGGAGAGAATGTAAGGAGGGAACAGGAAGGAACGAGGAGGCGACGGAGGAGGAGAACATGAAACAAGCAAGACGGTTGGCGATTATCAATGAACGGGAAGCTGTATTTGATATCATGTCGAACGGAGTTGGAATTGAGATCAAGGGAGACTCTTTGTTGGTCCAGAGCTGGCTTACGGGACGTTGGCGTTGTCATAATCGTGCATATCGTGAGCGTGTACACAGGTGTGTCAACGACATGTACGCACTTAGCGTATCACACCGAGTCCGGGCATCGAACGTTGGGCGAGACATATTTGTACATGAATTTCGTGAAGCAAACACCCGAGCAGACGAACTTACTCATTTGGCCAGAGATGGCCACACATTTCATCATAACTATTGTCATCGATATCCCTTCGAACGAGACTATTTGAAGGTAGTCGCCTGTCGTGGGGGGTACGACGGGGGAGTGTGCAGCAAGGGCAGTGCATGCGGTTACTGGATGCAGGTTGGCTATCTCAACATGTCTTCGCGGGCGTCTCGGCATGGAGTGTATTCTACACGATACTCCCCCTACCCGACCTCTTCCTCTCTACATTATCATGCTGACACACCGTTGATTTGGAGAGACGCTGCTGCTGCGGCTTGGTTGGAGCCAGGCGCCACGATCACCGAATGTGAGTTGTCCGCTGCCGAAGCATTGACACGTGCCATACGCATACAGCTTCAGCAATTTGATGACAGTGATTTTGCTTCTTGATGATGTGTTATCCCTATGCCCTCCTGGGCTCGGGAATCATCTTCAAGTTTAGCTAAGTTATATGACACCTCAGCCCGCCTCCGTGGGTAGGTGCTCGTTTCACTGCTGCTCAGATGCCTAGCTGCGTAGCTGACGCGGGCTGCGCTGAAGACCAGCGCCTCGCCAGCCCGCGTAAACACAAAAAACCAGGTTGACGGTTTACCGCCGGTCCCCATTTGCGCTATGCTCTTCGGGTTTTGGATGCTACCAATTGGCCCAGCCGGCGGAGGCGGACAATGTGGCAACTTTTGGCTGGTTTTGCGAAAATACCTCGTAGAGCTCTTCGTCGTCGATGAGCTAGAGGAAGTCCTCGTAGAGCTCTTCGGCATCGATGAGCTAGAGGAATTCCGGCGCCGGGTGGAGCTAGTTGGTCGACCCGGCCAGAAAAAAAGACAAAGTGGTAACTTTTGGGTGGGTTTGCGAAAAATTGAAGGATGTTTGACAATTCATTTTGAGAAAGCATATTTTTCGCACCTGTAGTGGGTTATGCCGCGCTTGCCAGTAAAATTTTCAGGCATAGGTGCAGTATTACTATCGAAACACTTGGAGAAACCGACGTTAGATAAAAACAGAAAAACGTGATTTTCGAGTTTTTCGTTTCTCGCTCCAGAAGCTTTTTTCATGTGTTCCGACGATTGCTTTACAAGGGAAGAGCTCTACGAGGTCCTCGGCGGTAACTAGGTTGACGGTTTACCGCTGGTTCCAGTTTGAAAGATATTTGACCATTTATTTTAAGAAACCAGATTTTTCGCACCTGTAGACGAATGTGAGGGCCTCCGCGTCTTAATATGAGCTCTATAGATGCACTTTTACTGTCAAAACAATTGGCGAAACCAACTTCATATCAACATGGAAAAAATCATGTTTTCTTTTTTTCGAGAAATGCTCCAGAAGCCCTCTCGTTTGATGCTGAGCACTCTTACGCGTGCTAGGAGCTCTACGAGGTTCCCGGCGGTGACCAGGTTGACGGTTCACCGCCGGTGCCAGATCCGGGGCGCTGGAGAGCTAGTTGGCAAGAAAAATCTCGACGAAGCTTTTGCTGACTTTTGGTCGGTTCAAAATTTGGTTCTCGAAATTTATTCGTTTGTGCTCTAGTATTTTTTCCCGTGATATTCGATCTTATTCCCGCTCGCCATCTTGATCTCAGCTCGGTCGGCTACCTTTTACTGTCAAAAAGCGTCCAGGCGGGATCGGCCGTTTCGAGTCATCTCGGTACACGGTGACGGTTTTCTCAAGATAACTCGAGCTTCAGGACCGCTACAGAGCTGGTAAGCACAGCGAATCCATTCAGAATGATCAGGCGCGCTCGCCTGTTGAACCGAAAGGTCTGAACTCGGTCTGCTAGCCGAGTGGCCGTTGTCTGTTGAATGCAGAGCTCTGAAGTCGGTCCGCTTTCCGATGTAGAATCGCAAAACTATTCGTATTGTTCGAGTCATCTTGAGAGATGCTGTCGGTTCTCTGCACTTAACTCGGGCTGTAGGGCGGCTGCATGGCTGGTAATCACTGAAATCGATTCGGAGACATCAGGCGCGTCCGCCTTTCGAATTCAGAGTTCCGAACTCTGTCTGCTGCCCGAACTAGGTCCGCAAAACTAGTCGTATTGTTCGAGTCATCTTGAGAGGTGTTGTCGGTTTCCTACGCTTATCTCGGGCTGCAGGGCTGGTCATCACAGGAACCGATTGAGAGACATCAGACGCGTCCGCCTGTCGCACGCAGAGATCTGAACTCGGTCTGATACTCGAGCTTGGTTTGCCAAACTATTCGTATTGTTCGAGTCATCTTGAGCGGTGCTATCGATTTACGCACGTAACTTGGGCTGTAGGAGAGCTAGAGAGCTCGTACAGAAGACAATCCAGAAGCACCCGGGGCGTTCGGCTGTTGCATCCGAGAGGTCTGAAATTGCTCGGGCTCAAAAATTATTTGTTCTGTGTAATTTTTTCGACATTATATGTGTCAGGTAGCTCTACGAGTCCCCCGGCGGTAACAGAGGTTGACGGTTTACCGCCGGCGCCCAGTGCTCAGTACCTCGTCGAGCTCTTCGGCATTTGATGAGCTAGAGGAATTCCGGCGCGGGGTGGAGCTAGTAACTCGTAGAACTTCCCTTAGCAAGTTATTGCTGGAAGCTTAAGAGTAATAACTCGTAGAGCTTCCCTTAGCAACTTCTTGATGGAAGCTTCAGAGTAATTCTGGGGCGCTGGAGAGCTAGTTGGCAAGAAAAATCTCGACGGACCTTTTGGTGACTTTTGGTCGGCTGAAAATTTCGTTCTCGAAATTCAACCATTCGTTAGAGCTCTTGTTTTTTTTTTCCCGCACAGCTAATCGATTCAGAATCATCAGGCGCGTTCGCCTGTTGAATCTAGAGGTCTGAACTCGGTCTGCTAGCGGAGCTATGTGCGCAAACCTATTCGTATTTTTCGAGTCATCTTGACAGACGCTCTCGGTTTTCTGTACTTAACTCGAGCTACAGGACAGCTGCAGAGCTGATACGTACAGAATCTGTTTCAGAATCAGCAGTGGCTGTTGTCTGTTGAATCCAGAGCTCTGAACTCGGTCTGCTGCCCGATCTAGAATCGCGAAAATATTTGTATTGTTCGAGTCATCTTGAGAGATGCTGTCGGTTCTCTGCACTTAACTCGGGCTGTAGGGGGGCTGCATGGCTGGTAATCACTGGAATCAATTCGGAGACATCAGGCGCGTCCCCCTTTCGAATCCAGAGCTCCGAACTCTTTCTGCTGCCCGAACTAGGTCCGCGAAACTATTCGTATTGTTCGAGTCATCCTGAGAGGTGCTGTCGGTTTCCTGCACTTAACTCGGGCTGTAGGGGACTGCAGGGCTGGTAATCACAGGAATCGATTCAGAGACATCAGACGCGTCCGCCTGTCGCATGCAGAGGTCTGAACTCGGTCTGATACTCGAGCTAGGTTTGCCAAACTATTCGTATTGTTCGAGTCATCTTGAGAGGTGCTGTCGATTTACGCACGTAACTCGGGCTGTAGGAGAGCTACAGAGCTCGTACAGAAGACAATCCAGAAGCATCGGGGGCGTTCGGTTGTTGCATCTGAGACGTCTGAAATTGCTTGGGCTGAACAACTATTTTTTAGGTGTAATTTTTTTCGACATTATATGTTGTCAGGAAGCTCTACGAGTCCCCCGGCGGTAACAAGGGTTGACGGTTTACCGCCGGCGCCCAGTTCCGGGGCGCTGGAGAGCGAGATGGCAAGAAAAATCTCGACGGACCTTTTGGTGACTTTTGGTCGGTTGAACATTTTGTTCTCGAAATTCAATATTTTTTCCAATGACATCCGATCTTCTTCCCGTTCGCCATCTTGATCTCAGCTTGATCGGGTACCTTTTACTGCCAAAAAGCAGGCAGGCGGGATCGGCCGTTTCAAGTCATCTTGACACGCGATGACGGTTTTCTGAACATAACTCGAGCTTGAGGACAGCTACAGGGCTGGTTAGCACAGCTAATCGATCCAGAGTCATCAGGCGCGTTCGCCTGTTGAATCTAGAGCTCTGAGCTCGGTCTGCTAGCCGAGCTATGTGCGCAAACCTATTCGTATTATTCGAGTCATCTTGACAGACGCTCTCGGTTTTATGTACTTAACTCGAGCTATAGGACATCTACAGAGCTGATACTTACAGAAAGCGATTGAGGATCATGAGTCGCATTTGTCTGCTGCCCGATCCAGAATCGCGAAACTATTCGTATTGTTCGAGTCATCTTGAGAAGTGCTCTCGGTTTTCTGCTCAACTCGAGCTGGGGGGCTACAGTGCTGGTGGTCACAGGAATCGATTTGAAGACATCAGGTGCGTCCGCCTGTCGAATCCAGAGCTCGGAACTCGGTTTGCTGCCCGAACTAGGTCCGCGAAACTATTTTATTGTTCGAGTCATCTTGAGAGGTGCTGTCGGTTTTCTGCGCTTAACTCGGGCTGTAGGGGGGCTGCAGGGCTGGTATTTTCAGGAGTCGACTCGCAGACATCAGACGCGTCCGCCTGTCGCATTGAGAGGTCTGAACTCGGTTTGATACTCGAGCTGGGTTGTCAAACTATTGGTTTTATTCGACTCATCTTGAGAGGTGCTGTCGATTCACGCACGTAACTCGGGCTGCAGGAGAGCTACAGAGCTCGCAAAGAAGACAATCCAGAAGCATCGGGGGCGTTCCGCTGTTACATCGAGAGGTCTGAAATCGCTTGGGCTGAAAAACTATTCGTTCTTTGCATTTCTCTTCCACATTATATATTGTCAGGAAGCTCTACGAGTCCCCCGGCGGTAAGGAAGGTTTACGGTTTACCGCCGGCGCCCAGTTGGTCGACCCGACCAGAACGGACAATGTGGGAACTTTTAGGTGGTTGTGCTAAAATTTGAAAGATATTTGACAATTCATTTTGAGAAAGCAGATTTTTCGCACCTGTAAACGACTATGAGGGCCTCTCTGTCTTAGTATGAGCTCTATAGGCGCACTTTTACTATCAAAACATTCGGCGGAACCATCTTCATGCCGACACGAAAAAATCAAGTTTTCCCTTTCGAGAAATGCTTCCAGAAGCTCTCTCTTTCGACTCTGAGCACTCTTACGCGTGAAAGGAGCTCTACGAGGTTCCCGGCGGTGACCAGGTTGACGGTTCACCGCCGGCGCTAGTTTTAGAGCACTAACGAATGTTCAAATTTTGAGAACAAAATGTTCAACCAACCAAAAGTCAGCAAAACGTCCGTCGAGGTTTTCCCTGCCAACTAGCTCTCCAGCGCCCTGAATTACTCTTAAGCTTCCAGCAATAACTTGCTAAGGGAAGCTCTACGAGTTATTTCGATTCATAGAAAAATGCAGCGGGAGAGCTCAGCTGCTGTCAGAGAGGAGCTCAGATGCTGTCAGAATTTGAACATTCGTTAGTGCTCTAGTACTAGCGCCGGCGGTGAACCGTCAACCTGGTCACCGCCGGGAACCTCGTAGAGCTCCTTTCACGCGTAAGAGTGCTCAGAGTCGAAAGAGAGAGCTTCTGGAAGCATTTCTCGAAAGGGAAAACCTGATTTTTTTCGTGTCGACATGAAGATGGTTCCGCCGAATGTTTTGATAGTAGAAGTGCGCCTATAGAGCTCATACTAAGACAGAGAGGCCCTCATAGTCGTTTACAGGTGCGAAAAATCTGCTTTCTCAAAATGAATTGTCAAATATCTTTCAACAAATTGCAAAACCACCCAAAAGTTATCACTTTGTCCTTTCTGGCCGGGTCGACCAACTAGCTCCACCCCGCGCCGAAATTCCTCTAGCTCATCGATGCCGAAGAGCTCTACTAGGTATTTTTTTACCGTGATATCCGACCTTATTCCCGCTCGCCGTCTTCATCTCAGCTCGATCGGGTGTTTTTTATTGTGAAAAAGCAGGCAGGCGGGATCGGCCGTTTTGTGCCATCTTGTCACGCGGTGACGGTTTTTTCAAGATAACTCGAGCTTTAGCTACAGAGCTTGTAAGCACAGCTAATCGATTAAGAATAATAAGGCGCGTTCGCCTGTTGAACCCAGCGGCCTGAAATCGGCCTGCTAGCCGAGCTAGGTCTGCATACCTATTCGTATTATTCGAATCATCTTGACAGACGCTCTCGGTTTTCTGTACTTAACTCGAGCTACAGGACAGCTACAGAGCTGATACGTACAGAATTTGATAATCATGATCGGCCGTTGTCTGTTGAATCCAGAGCTCTGAACTCGGTCTGCTGCCCGATCTAGAATCGCGAAACTATTCGTATTGTTCGAGTCATCTTGAGAGATGCTGTCGGTTCTTTGCACTTAACTCGGGCTGTAGGGGGGCTGCATGGCTGGTAATGACTGGAATCGATTTGGAGACATCAGGCGCGTCTGCCTTTCGAATCGAGAGCTCCGACCTCTGTCTGCTGCCCGAACTAGGTCCGCGAAACTATTTGTATTCTTCGAGTCATCCTGAGAGGTGCTGTCGGTTTCCTGCACTTCACTCGGGCTGTAGGGGGGGCTGCAGGGCTGGTAATCACAGGAATCGATTCAGAGACATCAGATGCGTCCGCCTGTCGCATGCAGAGGTCTGAACTCGGTCTGATACTCGAGCTAGGTTTGCCAAACTATTCGTATTGTTCGAGTCATCTTGAGAGGTGCTGTCGATTACGCATGTAACTCGGGCTGTAGGAGAGCTACAGAGCTCGTACAGAAGACAATCCAGAAGCATCGGGGGCGTTCGGCTGTTATATCCGAGAGGTCTGAAATTGCTTGGGCTGAAAATTTTTTTCTGTGTAATTTTTTCGACATTATATGTTGTCAGGAAGCTCTACGAGTCCCCCGGCGGTAGAAAGGTTGACGGTTTACCGCCGGCGCCCAGTTGGTCGACCCGGCCAGAAAGGACAAAGTGATAACTTTTGGGTGGTTTTGCAAAGATTTGAAAAATATTTGACAATTCATTTTGAAAAAGCAGATTTTTCGCACCTGTAAACGACCATGAGGGCCTCTGCGTCTTGATATGAGCTCTCTAGGCGCAGTTTTACGATCAAAACACTTGGAGGAACCAACTTCATGTCGACATGAAAAAAATTATGTTGAATTTTTCGGGAACTGCCTCGAGAAGCTCTCTCTTTCGACTCTGAGCTCTCTCACGTGTGAAAGGAGCTCTACGAGGTTCCCGGCGGTGACCAGGTTGACGGTTCACCGCCGGCGCCAGTTGAAAATTATGTTCTCAAAATTTGACCATTCGTTAGAGCTCTAGTATTTTTTCCCGTGATATTCGATCTTATTCCCGCTCGCCATCTTGATCTCAGCTCGATCGGGTGAGTATTACTATCGAAAAGCACTGTGGCGGGATCGGCCGTTTCGAGTCATCTTGATATGCGCTGACGGTTTTCTGAACATAACTCGAGCTTTAGAAGAGCCACAGAGCTGGTCAGCACAGCTAATCGATGTAGAATGATTAGGCGCGTTCGCTTGTTGAACCCAGAGGTCTGAACTCGGTCTGTTAGCCGAGCTAGGTCCGCAAACCTATTCGTATTATTCGAGTCATCTTGACAGGAACTCTCGGTTTTCTGTACTTAACTCGAGCTGTAGGAGAGCTACAGAGCTGATATTTACAGAAACCGATTCAGAATCATCAGTTGCGTTTGTCTGTCGAATCCAGAGCTCTGAACTCGGTCTGCTGCCCGATCTAGAATCGCGAGACTATTCGCATTGGTCGAGTCATCTTGAGAATTGCTCTCGGTTTTCTTCACTCAACTCGCGCTGAGGGGGGCTACAGTGCTGGTGGTCACAGGAATCGATTTGAAGACATCAGGCGCGTCCGCCTGTCGAATCCAGAGCTCGGAACTCGGTCTGCTGCCCGAATTAGGTCTGCGAAACTATTGTATTGTTCGAGTCATCCTGAGAGGTGCTGTCGGTTTTCTGCATTTAATTCGGGCTGTAGGGGGGCTGCAGGGCTGGTAATGACAGGAGTCGATTCGCAGACATCAGAAGCGTTCGCCTGTCGCATTCAGAGATCAAAAAATATTCACTATGAGTCGGAATGTTGGTAGGTGCTGTCGGTGTTCTCAACTTAAGTCGAGCTAGGAAGCTCTACGAGTCTCCCGGCGGTAACCAAGGTTGGGGAAGCGGAGTTTACCTCCCGCTCTCCCCCGGCCTTGGCCCGTCGGGGGGCTCCTCGAGCTGCATCGTGCAGTCAGGGGTTTCAGTTTTGTTCTCCATACCTGAACTGTATACCACACATCCCAATTTTGTCTCTCGCTTGTGCGTTCTTGAGCATTGTTGTGGATTGATCTTCAGTACTCGTCACGGCGGAGAGAGAGAAGAAGAGGTCCCCTTCGGAGTACGATTTCAGGGTACTTGACAGAGTGTACAAGAGGAGAAAGACGGCGCAGGCTCAGGAGGCCCCCATTGTTGGTGACGAGTTCTCAGATTTGGGAGTGGACGAAGGTCATTCTTTGGATATCGATCAGATCGACGATTTCGTTCTGGCACTTAATCACCAGATACGTCGCAATCACCTTGACATTCCAGAGATGACGACTGAAGAACAGCAGGCAGCACTTCTTCGGCAGCAGCAGCAGGCTGAAGGGGAAGCAGGTGAACTGGCGGCTGCTGCAGCGGTAGTATCAGGGCAACAACTTAAGGGGGATGGGGATGCTGATATGGCTCTTCCTGGAAAACGTGATGTTGTGACTGGAGCGGATGAGCGGACAAAACGTGCTCGTCCGCCAGAGTCCCCCCATGTTGCTGCAAAAGGTCATGGTAGAGGCGCAGCAGCTGGTGAGGAGCAGGTGGTTACGATTTCAATTCTCAGAGGTGAGTTCTCTTCGATGAAAGATGAGTTGAAGGCGACTTTCACAGATATTAAGAATGAGATGGTCAAAGATGTCCAGCGTGAAATGGAACCGCTGCGAAAAGATATCTCTGATCTCCAGAAGGGTCAGGAGGATCAGAAGAAAATAAATGCACAGCTCTTTGCCGCCATCCAAGGACGCCCCCCTCAGAATCTTGGTGCTGGATCTGGAGGGCCACCGTCCGAGGCTGGATCGTCAGGTTCGACGAGATTCACAGCCTCACGTATCGAATGGAACAAAACCAGGGCCGACTTCAAACCAGGATGGATCAGTTTGCAAGGCTGGACTTCAGGAGATCCGAGGGACCTGACGGCGAGGACGAACAATATCATGTCGGAGGAAAGGGGTACTAGGATTGTCACGTGGATGGTTGAGAATATCTTTTGTAATTTTGAAGATCGCTCGAAGCAGGTGCCAGTGAAAGTTCTTGATGATATGGCGACTCACAGAGAGAATACACGCAAACCATATGGCTTGTTCAGGATCAAGTTCATTCTTGAGAGCAGTATTACGAAAGATCAGATTTGGGATCTTCAGCGCGCTATTCATGAAGCAGTTACGTCCAGGACTGGAGAGCTTTGGGCTGAAGATAAGCTGGGCCCAGCGAGCCAGAGTTACATCAGTGTGAAGGTGGAGACGGCCCCATGGAAGGTTCAACAAATACAGGCGGGATCGAAGCTCATCGCCACGTATCACAAGCGTAAGGGCAGTACTCCTCAAGAGCTGAATGCTACTGTGAGGGTGGAATATGGACCACCCAGTATTTCCTGGGCTTGGGGTTTTCCGAATAAGAATGATATGGGCAACAGGGTATGCCTGGGCACGTGGTCATCCGAGGAGGGATGGAAGTTGAAGACCTCGGAGGTTGAGAAGATCAGCAAGTCGATCCACGTTGCGAACTGGCAGACCGAGCTCAACCAACAAAATCGTTTCTGACGACGGCCACAGCGGATTCGGACCGCATCGTGGAATATCAGAATGAAGGGTGATGGAGCCGAAACATTGAATGCCTTGGGTTTCTTAAAACATGAGGGGATGGAACTTATCGGCCTCCAGGAGTGCCAGAATGTACCGTTGTACCTCGTGCACGAATTAGGGTATGAAGCCAAGTGGTCCACGCAACATGTTCTTGGGGATGATGCTCGCGATCGCAGATGTATTGAGGGGAATGCAGGGGTTTTGATTGCAAATGGGTTGCAGGATAGCATTCTTGAGACTAGAGAGCGTAGAAGATTCGTTGTTGTTGCCCTGCGGGGTCCCAGAATCGGTGCTCTAATAGTTGCCTCATTGTATTTGCCGCATGTAGAGTTCTATGGGCGCTCAGCTGCCCAAATGGATCGTATGTTTACTTTCTATCAGGACATCTTGCTAGAGCTTGTTGAGATGATCATTGAGCTTAGGAAAAAGTTTGGGATAAAGGAGGTTGTAATCATGATGGATGCGAATGTTGAGGTCCACCAGGATGTCACCATTGATAGGGTGCAGGTCACGGGGAAAGGTGTGCAGGCTTCCACAAGTAAGAGCAGCCAGGGAGGGTTTGAGAAAATGCGTGAGAAGTACAGAGACTACATGAGTAGGAGCTTGTGCATGGCCATGGCACGTCTGCAGTTGACCCTGATAAACACGCACGGTGAGAGATGTGCGACCTTCCGAAGTAGCATGAATACATATAAGGTCCTGGACTACATAGCTGTACCTAAGGATTGGTGTCACACTGGACTAGACCCCAGATGCGATTTTGTCAAGCCGCTCGGAGATAAGAGAGTTGACCGTTGGAGTGATCATAAGATGGTTAGTTGTTTTCTCCCTGGACCCCCTGCTCGCGTTGGTAAAGGACCTCGTGTTCTTGGCAGCCTGGCGAGATGGAGACCCATTCCAGGGAAAGATGTGGAGGTGCGTCGTGTTATTGCTGAGCGTGTCCTGGGGATTTCGAACAGTGAGTGTGAGAGGAGAAGAGCGACAAAAAGGAGGAGGGATAGAGAGGAGGAGAAGGTTGAGGACCAGGAGGGGTTGATGGAGCAGCAGGTGTGCAAGACTAGGTGGAGGACGATCTCTTTAGATATCTTCGAGGAGCGTTTGAAGGCTGGTGCGGTTGAGGACAAAAAGCTCTTCGAGCTGAAGACCTCGATTGGCAACGATCTGAAACTCTCGGAGGAGGAGAAGGAGGTTCGGGACTACCACTATGGGGTGCACAAGAGGTGGAAGAAGGGGGAGGTGGATGAGAAGGAGTTCAAAGATTCTCGGCGTAGGTGGAATCGGGTCCGACGTGAACTTCGTAGGCGTATCTTGGAATATAAGTATCGGGATGAGGGTAAACCACACACAGTCGTCACACACATGAAAATTGACGGTACCATGACTGAGAATCGGGAGTCCTGGAAAAAGGAAATCGCCAAAATTGCCCGGATGAAATACTCCAGTCAAACACTCCATCAACAAAATGTAGAATGCTTGGCTCGACTTAAGCAGCGAGCAATCCAGCACACTCGACTCAATGCAGTTTCTTCTCCCATCACGATGGGTATTCTACATAAAGCGAGAGCCCGCCTCAAGGTGGGCAAAGCAGTTGGCTATGATGGTATATCAGCAGCTCTTTTACGTAGTCTGTCTTGGGAGGCACTCAGAGTGGTCTTGGATTGTTTCCAACAATTGTATGCTAGACGATTGCAGTCGCCGCCGTCTTGGAGAAAATTATTAGCTACGCTCATTTTGAAAGGATACGAAGAAGCCAGAGTTCACCAGTACGCGTACTCTGGCTCTCAATAGCGTGCTTTCGAAATGGTATATGGCTTGTTTGTGTATCTTACTCAATCGTCATGTTGAACAGAATACGCCTCGGACTGGAATCAATTTGTATGGTTTTCATGAGGGACGGAAATGCAGCGAGATAACAGCAGGATTGAAGAACTTGATTAGACATGCCAGACTCTGGGGTAAGCATGAGAATGCATGTGTGGGAGTTCTAGACGTTGAGTGCGCCTTCGACAACATCACGATACCGATGGCAGATAGAGCGATGTATGATATCAACGTTGACCCAGAGCTGGCGTATGCGATTTTGGAGCAAAATGCAGATGTAACAGCGACGTTTCGATTTGGTCCAGTGGAATCAGAAAGCTTACCGTGGAGCTCATGTATTAAAACGGGGTCCCTTGAAGGCCCTGATATCTGGAATATTGTTACGATTGCATGTCTGGGCAAGGTTCTCTTGGACTGGGAACGAAGAGGTATAGGCCTGAAGCTATCACACGAGGCTGCTTCTACCACTATCTCGCACTTCATTTGGGCGGATAACTTTGTTTTGATTACTGACTCTAGATCAGCACTGAGGGAGATGATCTGGCAGCTCACTGTACCACTGCATGCATGGGGACTCAGATGGAAGCCTACCTCGCTCGAGTATATGGACGTTGGCGCGCTGAAGAATGTGTTCGACCCGCTCGTGGTTACCATGACACCACCAGGACTGGAGAGATTGGGAAGTTCCAGCTCAGGTGTTAGAAACCATATGTGTGGAAGCTCAAGCTCGGGTGTTAGGAACCATATGTGTGGAAGTTCAAATGGGGCTCTGGATGTGTCGCCATCTGAAGCTGTCAACCAGACCACTGTGGAACTTAAGCAGGTTGACGAGATCATCGTCTTGGGCACAAAGCTGAATAGAACACTGGATGATTATCATGATATTCGATACAGACTGCAAAAAGGTATCTCAGCTTTTTGGCGGGATCGACGATATTATCAGAGTATGGTCATTCCTTGGCGACGTAAATTCAAAAGATATGATGCAAGAGTGAGAGTTCAGATTCTTTATGGAGTTGAGGGTTCATCTTCTGATATTGGCGTATTGAGACTTCTACACAAGGAGGAGGGTAAGATGCTCTCTCGCATGTGCTGGCGCCAGAAGCGCAATGGAGAGAACTTCGCGACCTTCATGACGCGTATGTTTCGACGTGGGCGCTCGATGCTACACAAGGAAGGGAAACCGTCCTTGGTCCAGCTGTACCTGCACAAGCAGTTCATGTGGGCCAAGGATATTGCCACGGAGTGCTTTGAAAATATGTCAGGCTCGCTGCAGGACTTGAGTATCCCTGCAACGGGAGGGTCTCAGTTGATTGGGAAGAGCGTGGAGGAGGAGATGATGGAGGTGGAGGTGGAGGAGCCTAACAGGAGGAAGAGGAAGAGTGCTCTCATCAGGGAGGCAAAACGAGCTTGTGAAGGGTTGTCTCAGAACGCGTCCAGGTTGCAGGCCGGGGTCCAGGAGAAGCAGGTTCGTTTCCCAGGGAGAAAGCTTCGTTTTCGTGAAGGGGAGCATGTTGACCGAGGTGCTCAAAGTAGGCTTCTCATGCTGCATGCAGGTTTTGAATGGACTGATAGGCGGGATGACTTTATTGCGACCCTGGACACACAGAGTGCACGGGAGGTGACGAGAGCCAGGGGACAGTCAACCAATCTTCTGGGTATGTGTCCGTGGGCCAGAGTGTTCGAAGAGGTGGCGGGGAAGTACTGGATCGACGGTATTGCTTGGGATGAGGCTAGCTGGATATTCTTTGTGAGGACTGTCTTGAAGGACGCTCCTGAGATGTTGAACCTGTGTGTATTGAAAGACCCCATGCCCTGGAAGGAGTCGGAGGAGGAGGAGATGACTAAGAAGCAGGAGGACCCAGATAAGTTGGCCAAACGTCTCATTGCTATATTCCAGGATCATACTGAATTTGAGTTCGTGCCAGGGAAGATTTCTGTGGAACTGATGGGGGATTCGCAATGTGTTATCAGGTGGTTGGAGGGCTTGAGTAGTATCACTAATAGAAAGTATGCTAACCGTGTGATGTGGGCGCAGGATACTACAAACGATCTAGCCGACAGATGCGGACTACGAGCTGCCAATTTAGGACGGAATGTGTGGAAGTGGGTGTATAGGGAGGGCAATACTCGTGCCGATGAATTAACGTGGGCCGCGCGGAGAGGTGAATGTTTCGAACATTATGACACTTGTTTTCTTCAGGATGTGAAAGATTGTAAGGTTGTGATCTCGGGGATCAAAGGAGGCTTTGATGGTGGGAGATCGTTTCTTGGCGTAGGCTGTGGCTGGTATCTGGATTGTCATGTGTGTAGTGCTCTCCCCTCCTCTTCTTACTATAACCAGACTGGCTGGCGCCAGAATGTAGGTCTCAAAAGCTTCCTTCTCCCAGCACAATGCACTATCACAGAGGCTGAGCTTGAAGCTGCCCGAGAGCTCCTTTTAGGAGTGGTGCATATCCTGAGTTTGTCAGGATATCCCCTGTAGGACTGGGTCTGGGGCTCCTTAGGAGCTTAACCCTGCCAGGACCCGCCTAGAACGCCTAGAACCAAGGTTGACGGTTTACCGCCGGCGCCCAGTTTGGTGACTTTTGTTCAGTTAAAAATTATGTTCTCAAAATTTGACCATTCGTTAGAGCTCTAGTATTTTTTTCCCGTGATATTCGATCTTATTCCCGCTCGCCATCTTGATCTCAGCTCGATCGGGTGAATATTACTATCGAAAAGCACTGTGGCGGGATCGTCTGTTTTGAGTCATCTTGATACGCTCTGACGGTTTTCTGAACATAACTCGAGCTTTAGGACAGCTACAGAGCTGGTAAGCACAGCTAATCGATGTAGAATAATTAGGCGCATTCGCCTGTTGAATCCAGAGGTCTGAACTCGGTCTGTTAGCCGAGCTAGGTCCGCAAACCTATTCGTATTATTCGAGTCATCTTGACAGGAACTCTCGGTTCTCTGTACTTAACTCGAGCTGTAGGACAGCTACAAAGCTGATATTTACAGAAACCGATTCAGAATCATCAGTTGCGTTTGTCTGTCGAATCCAGAGCTCTGAACTCGATCTGCTGCCCGATCTAGAATCGCGAAACTATTCGTATTGGTCGAGTCATCTTGAGAAGTGCTCTCGGTTTTCTTCACTCAACTCGCGCTGAGGGGGGCTACAGTGCTGGTGGTCACAGGAATCGATTTGAAGACATCAGGCGCGTCCGCCTGTCGAATCCAGAGCTCGGAACTCGGCCTGCTGCCCGAATTAGGTCTGCGAAACTAATGTATTGTTCGAGTCATCCTGAGAGGTGCTGTCGGTTTTCTGCACTTAACTCGAGCTGTAGGGGGGCTGCAGAGCTGGTAATGACAGGAGTCGATTCGCAGACATCAGACGCGTCCGCCTGCCGCATTGAGAGGTAAAAAATATTCATTGTGAGTCGGAATGTTGGTAGGTGCTGTCGGTTTTCTCAACTTAAGTCGTGCTAGGAAGCTCTACGAGTCTCCCAGCTGTAACCAAGGTTGACCCTTTACCGCCGGCGCCCAGTAATTCGGACGCGCTGGAGAGCTAGTTGGCAAGAAAAATCTCGACGGAACTTTTGCTGACTTCTGGTCGGTTGAAAATTATGTTCTGAAAATTTGACAATTCGTTAGAGCTCTAGTATTTTTTCCGTGATATTAGATCTTATTCCCGCTCGCCATCTTGATCTCAGCTCGATCGGGTGAATATTACTATCGAAAAGCACTGTGGCGGGATCAGCCGTTTTGAGTCATCTTGATACGCGCTGACGGTTTTCTGAACATAACTCGAGCTTTAGGACAGCTACAGAGCTGGTAAGCACAGCTAATCGATGTAGAATGATTAGGCGCGTTCGGCTGTTGAATCCAGAGGTCTGAACTCGGTCTGTTAGCCGCGCTAGGTCCGCAAACCTATTCGTATTATTCGAGTCATCTTGACAGAACTTCTCGGTTTTCTATACTTCTACTCGAGCTGCAGGACAGCTACATATCTGATATTTACAGAAACCGATTCAGAATCGTCAGTTGCGTTTGCCTGTCGAATCCAGAGCTCTGAACTCGGTCTGCTGCCCGATCTAGAATCGCGAAACTGTTCGTATTGGTCGAGTCATCTTGAGAAGTGCTTTCGGTTTTCTTCACTCAACTCGCGCTGAGGGGGGCTACAGGAATCGGTTTGAAGACATCAGGCGCGTCCGCCTGTCGAATCCAGAGCTCGGAACTCGGTCTGCTGCCCGAATTAGGTCTGCGAAACTACTGTATTGTTCGAGTGATCCTGAGAGGTTCTGTCGGTTTTCTGCACTTAACTCGGGCTGTAGGGGGGCTGCAGGGCTGGTAATGACAGGAGTCGATTCGCAGACATCAGACGCGTCCGCCTGTTGCATTCAGAGGTAAAAAATATTCACTATGAGTCGGAATGTTGGTAGGTGCTGTCGGTTTTCTCAACTTAAGTCGAGCTAGGAAGCTCTACGAGTCTCCCGGCGGTAACCAAGGTTGACGGTTTGCCGCCGGCGCCTAGTTTGCTGATTTTTGCTCGGTTGAAAATTCTGTTCTCGAAATTCAACAATTCGTTAGAGCTCTAGTATTTTTTCCCGTGATATTCGATCTTATTCCCGCTCGCCATCTTGATCTCAGCTCGATCGGGTGAATATTACTATCGAAAAGCACTGTGGCGGGATCGGCCGTTTCGAGTTATCTTGATACGCGCTGATGGTTTTCTGAACATAACTCGAGCTTTAGGACAGCTACAGAGCTGGTAAGCACAGCTAATCGATGTGGAATGATTAGGCGCGTTCGCCTGTTGAATCGAGAGGTCTGAACTCGGTCTGTTCGCCGAGCTAGGTCCGCAAACCTATTCGCATTATTCGAGTCATCTTGACAGGAACTCTCGGTTTTCTGTACTTAACTCGAGCTGTAGGACAGCTACAGATCTGATATTTACAGAAACCGATTCAGAATCATGAGTTGCGTTTGTCTGTCGAATCCAGAGCTCTGAACTCGGTCTGCTGCCCGATCTAGAATTGCGGAACTATTCGTATTGTTCGAGTCATCTTGAGAGATGCTGTCGGTTCTCTGCACTCAACTCGCGCTGAGGGGGGCTACAGTGCTGGTGGTCACAGGAATCGATTTGAAGACATCAGGCGCGTCAGCCTGTCGAATTCAGAGCTTGGAACTCGGTCTGCTGCCCGAATTAGGTCTGCGAAACTACTCTATTGTTAGAGTCATCCTGAGAGGTGCTGTCGGTTTTCTGCACTTAACTCGGGCTGTAGGGGAGCTGCAGGGCTGGTACTGACAGGAGTCGATTCGCAGACATCAGACGCGTCCGCCTGTCGCATTCAGAGGTAAAAAAATATTCACTATGAGTCGGAATGTTGGTAGGTGCTGTCGGTTTTTTCAACTTAAGTCGAGCTAGGAAGCTCTACGAGTCTCCTGGCGGTAACCAAGGTTGACGGTTTACCGCCGGCGCCCAGTCGGCCCACCCGGCCGAGGCGGAGAATGTGGCAACTTTTGGGTGGTCTTGCGAATATTTGAAAGATATTAGACCATTTTTCTTGAGAAACCAGATTTTTCGCATCTGTAGTGGGTTTTGCCGCGCCCGCCAGTAAAATTTTCAGGTCTGTAGGTGCAGTATCACTATCAAAAGACTTGGGGGAACCGACGTTGAGTAAAAGCAGAAAAACGTGATTTTATTTGAGTTTTTTCTTTCTCGCTCCAGAAGCTTTCTCTTCGTGTTCCGACGATCGCCGTGCAAGAAAAGAGCTCTACGAGGTTCCCGGCGGTAGCCAGGTTGACGGTTTACCGCTCGCCATCTTGATCTCAGCTCGATCGGGTGAACATTAATATCAAAAAGCACTGTGGCGGGATCGGCCGTTTTGAGTCCTCTTGATACGCGCTGACGGTTTTCTGAACATAACTCGAGCTTTAGGACAGCTACAGATCTGGTAAGCACAGCTAATCGATGTAGAATGATTAGGCGCGTTCGCCTGTTGAATCCAGAGGTCTGAACTCGGTCTGTTCGCCGAGCTAGGTCCGCAAACCTATTCGTATTATTCGAGTCATCTTGACAGGAACTCTCGGTTTTCTGTACTTAACTCGAGCTGTAGGACAGCTACAGAGCTGATATTTACAGAAACCGATTCAGAATCATGAGTTGCGTTTGTCTGTCGAATCCAGAGCTCTGAACTCGGTCTGCTGCCCGATCTAGAATCGCGAAACTATTCGTATTGGTCGAGTCATCTTGAGAAGTGCTCTCGGTGTTCTTCACTCAACTCGCGCTGAGGGGGTCTACAGTGCTGGTGGTCACAGAAATCGATTTGAAGACATCAGGCGCGTCCGCCTGTCGAATTCAGAGCTCGGAACTTGGTCTGCTGCCCGAATTAGGTCTGCAAAACTACTGTATTGTTCGAGTCATCCTGAGAGGTGCTGTCGGTTTTCTGCACTTAACTCGGGCTGTAGGGGGGCTGCAGGGCTGGTAATGACAGGAGTCGATTCGCAGACATCAGACGCGTCCGCCTGTCGGATTCAGAGGTCAAAAAATATTCACTATGAGTTGGAATGTTGGTAGGTGCTCTCGGTTTTTTCTACTTAAGTCGAGCTAGGAAGCTCTACGAGTCTCCTGGCGGTAACCAAGGTTGACGGTTTACCGCCGGCTCCCAGTGATGAGTTTGGGTTGGTTTTGCGCAGATTTGAAAGATATTTCACCATTCATTTTGAGAAAGCAGATTTTTACGCCGAGCATTGGCATATGAACTCCTTTCTGACAGCTGCTCAGCTCTCCCGATGTATTTTCTTGAGAGTTGACTTCCCGGAACTGAGCGAATATGAGCATCGGAAAAATCGAGAATCAAGATTTTCGAAAAATCTCTATTTCATGCCTCTACGTTGATTCTCAGCACTCTTATCAGTGTACGGAGCTTTACGAGGTTCCCAGCGGTGACTAGGTTGACGGTTCACCGCCGGCGCCCGGCCAGAAAGGACAAAGTGGTAACTTTTGGGTGGTTTTGAGAAAAATTGAAAGGTATTTGAGAATTCATCTTGGGGAAGCAGATTTTTCGCACCTGTATTGGGTTATGGCGCGTCCGCCAGTAAAATTTTCAGGCCCATAGGTGCAGTATTACTATTGAAACAGTTGGGGGAACTGACGTTGGGTAAAAACAGAAAAACGTGATTTTTCGAGTTTTTCGTTTCTCGCTGCAGAAGCTTACTTCATGTGTTCCGACGATTGCTGTGCAAGGAAAGAGCTCTACGAGGTTCCCGGCGGTGACCAGGTTGACGGTTTACCGCCGGTTCCCAGTAACTCGTAGAGCTTCTCTTAGCAAGTACCTCGTAGAGCTCTTCGGCATCGATGAGCTAGAGGAATTCCGGCGCGGGGTGGAGGTAGTTTGCCGACCCGACCAAAACAGACAATGTGACAACTTTCGGGTGTTTTTACATTTTTTCAAAGATATTTGACATTTCATGTTTAGAAAGCAGATTTTTTGCACCTGTAAACGACTATGAGGGCCTCTCTGTCTTAGTATGAGCTCTGTAGGCGCACTTTTACTATGAAAACACTTGGCGGAACCAACTTCGTGTCGACACGAAAAAAATCAATGTTTCCCTTTTTCGAGAAATGCTTCCAGAAGCTCTCTCTTTCGACTGTGAGCACTCTTGCGCGTGAAAGGAGCTCTACGAGGTTCCCGGCGGTGACCAGGTTGAGGGTTCACCGCCGGCGCCAGTTATTGCTGGAAGCTTAAGAGTAATTCCGGGGCGCTGGAGAGCTAGTACCTCGTAGAGCTCTTCGGCATCGATGAGCTAGAGGAATTCCGGCGCGGGGTGGAGCTAGTTGGACCGCCCGGCCAGAAAGGACAAAGTGATAACTTTTGGGTGGTTTTCCGAATATTTGAAAGATATTGGACAATTCATTTTGAGAAAGCAGATTTTTCGCACCTGTAAACGATTATGACGGCCTCTGCGTCTTAATATGAGCTCTGTAGGCGCACATTTACTATGAAAACACTTGGCGGAACCAACTTCATATCGACATTAAAATATCAATTTTGACTTTTTCGCGAAATGCTTCCAGAAGCTCTCTCTGTCGATTCTAAGCACTCTCACGCGTGGAAGGAGCTCTACGAGGTCCCCGGCGGTGACCAGGTTGACGGTTCACCGCCGGCGCCAGTTGGTCGACACGGCCAGAAAGGACAAAGTGGTAACTTTTGGGTGGTTTTGAAAGAAATTAAAAGATATTTGACAATTCATTTAAAGAAAGCAGATTTTCCGCACCTGTAGTGGGTTATGCCACGTCTGCCAGTAACATTTCCAGGTTGGTAGATGCAGTATTACTATCAAAACACTTGGAGGAACCGACGTTGGATAACAACAATTAAAACGTGTTTTTTCGAGATTTTTTGGTTTTGCTCCAGACGTTTCCTTCATGTGTACGGAGAAGCGCCGTGCGAGAAAAGAGCTCTACGAGAGGCCCCGGCGGTAACCTGGTTGACGGTTTGCCGCTGGTTCCCAGTCGATGAGCTAAGAGTAATTCCAGCGCGGGGTGGAGCTAGTTGGCGGACTCGACCAAAAGAGACAATGTGGCACATTGAGGTCGGTTTCCCAAGATTTGAAAGATATTTGACAATTGATTTTGAGGAAGCAGATTTTTACGCCGAGCATTCTCATATAAAGTTCGTTTTCTGAGAAGCTCAGCTCTCCAGAGCGAGTTTTACCATCAGAAAATTAGGAGCAACCAACTTCTCGTCGACATGAAAAAATTACTCCGACGGAAGAACCCCACATAAGAATCCTCTGGGCGAATCTGGAAAAAACCATCACCGTCGTCCTCGTGGTTGGCGAGGCGTCCTGGCTGTCTCTTCTGCGTATATTTCCTGGCGCCTTGGCGCGGGCCCCCCTTCCACTCCTTGCGTTGTCCCCGTCCTCGCCCCCCTGTTTGTTCCGCGCCCCGCCGCCTCCTCCCCTTCCTGTTGCATGAGCGCGCATGTCGATGTTCATCGGCGCCGTCGCCGCCACGGCCGGCACAGGCGAGTTCTCTACTGGTCACGTCGCGCAGCCGTTGGGACAACCCCGCGGGCCAGGCTGTCGGGGCAACCCCGCGAGCCGTTGGCGCGCAAGACCAAGCCGTTGGGACAGCCCCGCGGGCTTCGAGCGAGGCGCAGCCGCGCTCAGGCGGAAGGCAGCACGAAGCCCAGCTCTGCCGCGAGCTGCCTCGCCTCTGCCCTGGACAAAACCGCTTGAGACTTCCTCCATATTCAGGCTTGAGGAGCCCAAAAGTGACGACAGTTACAGGGTTCCGAAAACCCGCTCGGATTACCAACATGATTTGCGGGCCCACAGGGAGGGGGCTCCCGCCTGAGACTTCCTCCCAATTCACTCACAGACGAGGCTCCCGCCTGAGACTTCCTCCATTTTCAGGCTTGACGAGCCCAAAAGTGACGACAGTTACAGGTTTCCGATGACCCGCTCGGATTACCAACATGATCTGCGGGCCCCATAGGGAGGGGGCTCCCGCTTGAGCCTTCCTCAGAATTCACTCACAGACGAGGCTCCCGCCTGAGACTTCCTCCAAATTCAGGCTTGAGGAGCCCAAAAGTGACGACAGTTACAGGTTTCCGATAACCCGCTCGGATTACCAACATGATCTGCGGGCCCCATAGGGAGGGAGCTCCCGCCTGAGACTTCCTCCCAATTCACTCACAGACGAGGCTCCCGCCTGAGACTTCCTCCATTTTCAGGCTTGACGAGCCCAAAAGTGACGACAGTTACAGGTTTCCGATGACCCGCTCGGATTGCCAACATGATCTGCGGGCCCCATAGGGAGGGGGCTCCCGCCTGAGACTTCCTCACAATTCACTCACAGACGAGGCTCCCGCCTGAGACTTCCTCCAAATTCAGGCTTGAGGAGCCCAAAAGTGACGACAGTTACAGGTTTCCGATGACCCGCTCGGATTACCAACATGATCTGCGGGCCCCATAGGGAGGGAGCTCCCGCCTGAGACTTCCTCCCAATTCACTCACAGACGAGGCTCCCGCCTGAGACTTCCTCCAAATTCAGGCTTGACGAGCCCAAAAGTGACGACAGTTACAGGTTTCCGATGACCCGCTCGGATTACCAACATGATCTGCGGGCCCCATAGGGAGGGGGCTCCCGCCTGAGACTTCCTCACAATTTACTCAACGATGATGAGGATGAGGATGGTGAGTGGTGGTGAAGATGAGTGGTGAAGAGGATGATGATTGATTGTGAGTGGTGGTGGCGATGATGATGTTTGAATGAGGATGATGCCGATGCCGATGATGATGATGATGATGATGTTCGTGAGCGTGTGAGAGAGTGCGAGTGATGATGATGATGCGTATGTGAGTGACTAAGCATGTGAGAGAGCATCATCGATGATTCTGATGAGGTTGATGATGAGAGAGAGTGAGTGAGTGTGAGTGTGTGTGTGTGTGTTCCTGTCCTGTTCCTGCGCGGGGTGTCCAGAGAAAACAAGAACCCCACTTTGGATGTGGGAAATCAATGTTGATTTTTCGAGAAAAGCCTCCAGAAGCTCTCGTCTTCGACTCCGAGCACTCTCACGCGTGGAAGGAGCTCTACGAGGTTCCCGGCGGTGACCAGGTTGACGGTTCACCGCCGGTGCCAGTTGGCAAGAAAAATCTCGACGGACCTTTTGGTGACTTTTGGTCGGTTGAAAATTTCGTTCTCGAAATTCAACAATTCGTTTGAGCTCCAGTATTTTTTCCCATGATATTCGATCTTATTCCCGCTCGCCATCTTGATCTCAGCTCGATCGGGTACCTTTTACTGCCAAAAAGCAGGCAGGCGGGATCGGCCGTTTCGGGTCATCACAGCTGGTGAGCACAGCTAATCGATTCAGAATGATCAGGCGCGTTCGCCTGTTGAATCTAGAGGTATGAACTCGGTCTGCTAGCCGAGCTAGGTCCGCAAACCTATTCGTATTATTCGGGTCATCTTGACAGATGCTCTCGGTTTTCTGTATTTAGCTCGAGCTATAGAACAACTACAGAGGTGATATTTTCAGAAACTGATTCAGAATCATCAGTCGCACTTGTCTGTTGAATCTAGAGCTCTGAAATCGCTCTGCTGCTCGATCTAGCATCGCGAAACTATTCGTATTGTTCGAGTCATCTTGAGAAGTGCTCTCGGTTTTCTGCACTCAACTCGGGCTGGAGGGGGGGAGCTACAGTGCTGGTGGTCATTGGAATCGATTCGAAGACATCAGGCGCGTCCGCCTGTCGAATGCAGAGCTCGGAACTCGGTCTGCTGCCTGAACTAGTCCGCGAAACTATTGTATTGTTCGAGTCATTATGAGAGGTGCTGTCGGTTTTCTGCACTTAACTCGGGCTGTAGGGGGGCTGCAGGGCTGGTAATCACAGAAGTCGATTCGCAGACATCAGACGCGTCCGTCTGTCGCATTCAGAGGTCTGAACTCGGTCTGATACTCGAGCTGGGTTGCCAAACTATTCGTTTTGTTAGAGTCATCTTGAGAGGTGCTGTCGATGTACGCACGTAACTCGGGCTGTAGCAGAGCTACAGAGCTCGGGCTGTAGCAGAGCTACAGAGCTCGTAAAGAAGAAAATCCAGAAGCATCGGGGGCGTTCGGCTGTTGCATCGAGAGGTCTGAAATCGCTTGGGCTGAAAAGTATTCGTTCTCTGCATTTTTCCATATTATATATTGTCAGGAAGCTCTACGAGTCCCCCGGCGGTAAGAAAGGTTGACGGTTCACCGCCGGCGCCCAGTTGAAGGATATTTGACAATTCATTCTGAGAAAGCAGATTTTTCGCACCTGTAGTGGGTTATGGCGCGTCCGCCAGTAAAATTTTCAGACCCATAGGTGCAGTATTACTATCAAAAGACTTGGAGGAACCGAGCTTGTATAAAAACAGAAAAAACATGATTTCTCGAGTTTTTCGTTTCTCGCTCCAGAAGCTCTCTCCATGTTTTCCGACGATCGCTGTGCAAGAAAAGAGCTCTACGAGGTCCCCGGCAGTAGCCAGGTTGACGGTTTACCGCCGGTTCCAGTTGGCCAACCCGGCCCGGGCGGACAATGTGGTGACCTGGGGTCGGTTTTTCGAAGATGGCGAGAGATTTTGAATTTCGTTCTGCAAATCCTTCTTATTCTATGCAGTGAATCATGGCGCTTTCGATGGTGCAATGCTTGCAGCTCTAGCTGCATTATTTCGATCAAAAGACTGGGGGGAACCAACATGCTGTACAACCGAAAAGAACATTTCTTTAGTTTTCAAGCTGGTATTCGGAAGCCTTTTCTGCTGTTATCTCAGAACTGAATTAGTCTATTCAGAGCTCTACGAGGGTCCCGGCGGTAATCTGGTTGACGGTTTACCGCCGGCTTCCAGTCACCACTTGTCTATTCTGGCCGGGTCGACCAACGAGCTCCGCCCCGCGCCGGAATTCCTCTAGCTCATCGGCTGGCGCCGGCGGTGAACCGTCGACCTGGCCACCGCGGGGAACCTCGTAGAGCTTCTTTCACCCGTATCAGTGCCAGAATCGAAGCAGAGAACTTCGCCGTAGAGCTTCTCTTAGCAAGTTATTGCTGGAAGCTTAAGAGTAACTCGTAGAGCTCCCCTTAGCAAGTTAATGCTGGAAGCTTAAGAGTAATTCTGGGGCGCTGGAGAGCTAGTTGGGAAGAAAAATCTCGACAGACCTTTTGCTGACTTTTTGTCGGTTGAAAATTTCGTTCTCGAAATTCAACAACTCGTTTGAGCTCTAGTATTTTTCCCACCATATTCGATCTTATTCCCGCTCGCCATCTTGATCTCAGCTCGATCGGGTACCTTTTGCTGCCAAAAAGCATCGCGGCGGGATCGGCTGTTTCGGTCATCTTGATACGCGTTGTCGGTATTTTGTACTTAACTCGAGCTGTAGGGCAGCTACAGAGCTCATTATCACAGAAATCGATTGCAAATCATCAGGCGCGTTCGCCTGTTGCATCTAGAGGTCTGAACTCGGTCTGCTTCCCGAGCTAGGTTCGCGACACTATTCGTGTTGTTGAAGTGATCTTGAGAGGTGCTGACTGTTTTCTGCACTTAACTCGGTTTGTAGGGGGGCTACAGCTCGTACTCAGAGAAATCGATTCGGAGACATTAGGCGCATCAGCCTGCCGAATCCAGAGCTCGGAACTCGGTGTGCTGCCCAAGCTGGGTTCGCAAAACTATTTGTATTTGTCGAGTCATCTTGAGAGGTGCTGTCTGTTTTCTGCACTTAACTCGAGCTGTAAGGGGGCTGCAGGGCTGGTAACCACTGGAAACGATTCAGAGACATTAGTCGCGTCCACCTGTCGCATTCAGAGCCCTGACCTCGGCCTGCTGCCCAAGCTAGGTCCGCGAAACTATTCGTATTCTTCGAGTCATCTTCAGAGGTGCTGTCGATTTTCTGCACTTCACTCAGACTGTAAGGGGGCTGCAGGGCTGGTAATCACAGGAATCGGTTCGGAGACATCACGCACGTCCGCCTGTTGCATTCAGATGTCAGAACTCGGTCTGATACTCGAGCTAGATTCGCGAAACTATTTGTATTGTTCGAGTGATCTTGAGAGGTGCCGTCGATTTTCGTAACTCGGGCTGTAGGAGAGCTACGGAGCTCGTGCGCACAGAAAACGTTCCAGAAGCATGAGAGGCGTTTGGCTGTTGCATCGAGAGGTCTGAAATCGTTTAGGCTGAAAAACTATTCGTTCTCTGCAATTTTGTTCGACATTATATATGCTCAGGAAGCTCTACGAGTCCCCCGGCGGTAAGAAAGGTTGACGGTTTACCGCCGGCGCCCAGTAATTCCGGGGCGCTGGTGAGCTAGTTGGCAAGAAAAATCTCGACGGAACTTTTGGTGACTTTTGGTCGGTTGAACATTTTGTTCTCGAAATTCAACCATTCGTTAGATCTCTAGTTTTTTTTTCTAATGATATTTGATCTTATTCCCGCTCGCCATCTTGATCTCAGCTCGATCGGGTACCTTTTACTGCCAAAAAGCAGGCAGGCGGGATCGGCCGTTTCGGGTCATCTTAACACGCGATGACGGTTTTCTCAACATAACTCGAGCTTTAGGACAGCTATAGAGCTGGTAAGCACAGCTAATCCATTCAGAATGATCAGGCGCGTTCGCCTGTTGAATCTAGAGGTCTGAACTTGGTCTGCTAGTCGAGCTATGTCCGCAAAGCTATTCGTATTATTCGAGTCATCTTGACAGACGCTCTCGGTTTTCTGTACTTAACTCGACTTATAGGACAGCTACAGGGCTGATACTTACAGACACCGATTCAGAATCGTCAGTCAGATTTGTCTGTTAAATGCAGAGCTCTCAACTCGGTCTGCTGCCCGATCTAGAATTGCGAAACTATTCGTATTGTTCGGTCATCTTGAGAAGTGCTCTCGGTTTTCTGCACTGCACTCGGGCTGGGGGGGGCTACAGTGCTGTTGGTCACAGGAATCGATTTGAAGACATCAGGCGCGTCCGCCTTTCGAATCCAGAGCTCGGAACTCGGTCTGCTGCCCGAACTAGGTCCGCGAAACTATTGTATTGCTCGAGTCATCCTGAGAGGTGCTGTCGGTTTTCTGCACTTAACCCGGGCTGTAGGGGGGCTGGGCTGGTCATCACAGGAGTCGATTCGCAGACATCAGACGCGTCCGCCTGTCGCATTCAGAGGTCTGAACTTTGTTTGATACTCGAGCTGGGTTTTCAAACTATTGGTTTTGTTAGAGTCATCTTGAGAGGTGCTGTCGATTTACGCACGTAACTACGGCTGTAGAAGAGCTACAGAGCTCGCAAAGAAGACAATTCAGAAGCATCGGGGGCGTTCGGCTGTTGCATCCAGAGGTCTGAAATCACTTGGGCTGAAAAACTATTCGTTCTCTGCATTTTTTCCAAGATTATATATTGTCAGGAAGCTCTACGAGTCCCCCGGCGGTAAGAAAGGTTGACGGTTTACCGCCGGCGCCCAGTATATTTTCTTCGAATCTTCAATTTTGATTTTTTAATGTCAATCTGAGGTCAGGTTCCTGGCTTCGCTCAAAAGAGTTTGTCGACGGAATGAGCTGAGAATTCGAGAGGCAACTTCTGTGATACAAAGTTTCGCTCTGCGCAGTTATAAGCCCAAACGAATTGTTAGAGCTGCAAAATCAGCTGAGCCAGGCCGCGGATGGTATGATCGCGTCCCTTTTTCGAAATTTCGCCAACTAGCTCCACCCTGTCGCCGAATTCCTCTAGCTCTGTTACCATGAGAGCTCTACGAGGTATAACGAAGAGCTCTACGAAATATACCTTGTAGAGCTCTTCGGCATCGATGATCTAGAGGAATTCCGGCGCGGGGTTGAGCTAGTTGGTCGATCCGGCCAGAAAGGACAATGTGGTGATTTTCGGTGGTTATATTTGAAAGATATTTGACAATTTCTTATCTTGAGAAACCAGATTTTTCGCACCTGTAGTGGGTCGTGCCGCGTCTGCCAGTAAAGTTTTCAGGTCTGTAGGTGCAGTAATACTATCAAAACACTTGGCGGACGTTGAATAAAAACAGAAAAACGTGATTGTTCGAGTTTTTTTTCTCGCTCCAGAAGCTTTCTCCATGTCTCCGACCATTGCCGTGCAAGAAAAGAGCTCTACGAAGTTCCCGGCGGTAATGAGGTTGACGTTTTACCGCCGGTTCCAGTGGGTCGACCCGGCCAGAAAAGAAGATGTGGTGACTTCGGGTCGGTTTTGCTAAGATTTAATAGATAAGAAACCAGATTTTTCGCACCTGTAGACGACTATGAGAGCCTCTGCGTCTTAATGTGAGCTCCGTAGGCACACTCTTTCAAAACACTTGGCGGAAGCAACTTCCCGTCCATAAATGAAATTGAATTTTCTTTTTTTCGAGAAATGCTTCCAGAAGCCTCTCTTTCGATTCTGAGCAATCTTACGCGTGCAAGGAGCTCTACGAGGTTCCCGGCGGTGACCAGGTTGACGGTTCACCGCCGGCGCCAATTATTCGTAAGCTTCCAGCAACGAAAGAAAGCTCTGCGAGTTACTCGTAAGCTTCCAGCAACTAGCTAAGGGAAGCTCTGCGAGTTAAGATAGAATTCTGCTACCGAGGAGCCCCACATACTTATATTATGGCTGGAGTGAGGAGGGCTGAAGTGACGCATGCGAGAATGATGTTCCCGGGGGAGAGCTCTCTGAGAGCTAGAGGGTTTCAGATTAGAAGCCAGACGGTGGTGGTGCCCGCCAGGAGCTCCTCCGCGGCGGTCCACGTTCCCCGCAGAAAATCTGGCGGCCCGGCAACGGGCCCGGGAAAGCTTCCGGCAAGCTTCCACGCGTGCCTGCACGCGTGCAGGCATGCATGGACGCGTTTCTTGCAGTACTCCAGCAGCGCTGCAGGAAGGCTTCCCAGAGCGCCAGAAGAGCTTTACGAGAGCGTTGGAGGGCTCGCCAGGAAAGCTTTCTTGTGTGTTTGCTCTTTGCTCTCCGGGTTTTAGACGCTGCCAAGTAACTCGTGGAGCTTCCCTTAGGTAGTAACTCGTAGAGCTTCCCTTAGCAAGTTATTGCTGGAAGCTTAAGAGTAATTCCGGCGCGCTGGAGAGCTAGTAACTCGTAGAGCTTCCCTTAGCAAGTTATTGCTGGAAGCTTAAGAGTAATTCCGGGGCGCTGGAGAGCTAGTTGGGAAGAAAAATCTCGACGGACCTTTTGGTGACTTTTGGTCGGTTGAAAATTCTGTTCTCGAAATTCCTCAATTCGTTTGAGCTCTAGTATTTTTTCCCATGATATTCGATCTTATTCCCGCTCGCCATCTTGATCTCAGCTCGATCGGGTACCTTTTACTTACCAAAAGCAGGCAGGCGGGATCGGCTGTTTGGAGTCATCTTGACACGCGATGACGGTTATCTGAACATAACTCGAGCTTTAGGACAGCAACAGAGCTGGTCAGCACAGCTAATGGATTCAGAATGATCAGGCGCGTTCGCCTGTTGAATCTAGAGGTCTGAACTCGGTCTGCTAGCTGAGCTAGGTCCGAAAATGTACTCGTATTATTCGAGTCATCTTGACATACGCTCTCGGTTTTCTGTACTAACTCGAGCTATAGGACACTACAGCGCTGATGCTCACAGAAACCAATTCAGACTCATCAGTCGCATTTGTCTGTTGAATCCAGAGCTCTGAACTCGGTCTGCTGCCCGATCTAGAATCGCGAAACTATTCGTATTGTTCGAGTCATCTTGAGAAGTGCTCGCGGTTTTCTGCACGTAACTCGTGGACGGGGGGGGGGGGGCTACAGTGCTGGTGGTCACAGGAATCGATTCGAAGAGATCAGGCGCGTCAGATCTCGGAACTCGGTCTGCTGCCCGAACTAGGTCCGCGAAACTATTGTGTTGTTCGAGTCATCCTGAGAGGTGCTGTCGGTTTTCTGTACTTAACTGGGGCTGTAGGGGGGGCTACAGTGCTGGTAGTCACAGGATTCGATTCGCAGACATCAGACGCGCCCGCCTGTCGCATTGAGAGGTCTGAACTCGGTTTGATACTCGAGCTGGGTTGCCAAACTATTCGTTTTGTTAGAGTCATCTTGAGAGGTGCTGTCGATTCACGCATGTAACTCGGGCTGTAGCAAAGCTACAGAGCTCGTAAAGAAGACAATCCAGAAGCATCGGGGGCGTTCGGCTGTTGTATCGAGAGATCTGAAATCGCTTGGGCTGAAAAACTATTCGTTCTCTGCATTTTTTTCCACATCATATATTGTCAGGAAGCTCTACGAGTCCCCCGGCAAGTCAAGGTATTAGTTGGGACAGGGACTCCTTGCAGAGCCTGAATGTCTTTGAGGGAAATTGTCTTTACCAGATGACGTCACCCCAAAAGCCAGCCTCCGAAAGTTGGGTTGTTTGGAAGCCAGCTCGACTCAGAATTGCTAGACGGATGTTCTTTGAAGCAAAGTGCCAGAGTGCAGTGCAGAGAGTTCTTTATTCCTTGTGGCAGCTTGGAGCTGACATAGCATCATATTTTGGAGCTAATGTCGACAGCGGATATCAGATTCCTGAGTCGGAGCTGAGCCCAGGAATGGTCGCGGGCTCTCTAGTTACCAATGGGATGGGGGAGGTCTCTTCAGTTACCAATGGGATGGGGGCTGTCTCTTCAGTTACTAGTGGGATGGGTGCAGTCTCTTCAGATATGAATGGGATGGGTGTGGTCTCTTCTGATATGCATGGGATGGTCTCTCCAGTTACCAGTGGGATGGATGTGGTCTCTTCAGTTACTGGTGGGATGGTGGGAGTCTCTTCAGTTACCAGTGGGATGGGTGCTGTCTCTGATATGCATGGGATGGTCTCTCCAGTTACCAGTGGGATGGGTGTGGTCTCTTCAGTTACTAATGGGATGGTGGGAGTCTCTTCAGTTACCAGTGGGATGGGTGCTGTCTCTGCAGTTACTAATGGGATGGGCGCAGTCTCCTCAGATACGAATGGGATGGGCGCTGTCTCTTCAGATATGCATGGGATGGTCTCTTCTGCTATGCCCTCTGATAGGGCCTCTTCTTCTCGAGATGTTGAAGTTCCCTGTGAGCGGGGGGGGCCTAGGGATTCCCCCAGGCCCCCCCCGAAACGTCGGAGGGTGGCTGTTCCTGGACCTGGACAACAGACGGTGTATCCTCGTGCGCATCGTGACGCACGCCGGCTTCTGATGTGCTGTACCCCGAGGTGGGAGGAGAAAAGGACACTGGAGTCAAAATATTGGCGTTCACAGTGGAAGTGGAAGGAGGCCTCGAAACTGACACGATTAGGCAGTACTAAGGGGCAGGCGACGGGTGAACATCCTTGGTGTTTCATGTTCCAGACGATATTTCCCTCGTTTGTGAATCTGGAGGATCGGTGGTGGAGGGCGTGCTCTTTCTCTTACTCTGACTTCGTTCAGTATTGCAGGCAGTTCCTGGAAGCTTGTACTTTGGGGTCTCTGTTTGACTTGTTTGTTGTCCGTGGAGGAACTGGAGGGAGAGGAGACTACATAAAGGAGAGGGGGGAGGAGATGTTGGCTCGTCCGTTGTCGGCGAAGGAGTCCGAGAAGCTGGCCCAGAGATTGGCCTCGAACAATGAACAGGAGCCGACTTGGGATCTGAGTGATGATGGGATCGGTCTCGAGCTGACGGGCGATTCGCTTCTTATCTGTAACTGGATCAATGGTCTCTGGAAGGTTGAGGGAGGAGAAGGAGGAGATGGGGCTTCTTATCGTAGGCGGGTGGCAAATATTATTTCTCTTTTGGAAGAGTTGGAGGAGGAAGGAATACGACCCCCCTCATGGGGCAACGACTTCATTCGACACATATATCGAGAGAGTAACACAGTAGCTGATGAACTTACCCACTTAGCACGGGAAGGCCAGATATTCAGAGAGCTGTTCCACCACCATATCTTTCGTTCTGATGTCCGAGACAACTTTCGAGTTATTGGCCTCCGCGGATCCTTCGACGGCGGAGTGTGTGCCCAAGGTGTGGGCGTTGGCTGGTTTCTGCAGATTGGATATATTCCTCGATTCCATGACCCTTACCCTGACCCTGAGCATAGAGATAAGAGAGCTCGTGTAGTCTCCCTCTTCCCCCAAGCCTCCTCTCCTTGTCCAATCATATGGGAAATAGTAGGGCGTTGTGCACAGGCACTCCCCTCCCATAGCAGTATCACTGACGCTGAGCTTTCGGGTCTCGAGGGCCTCTTGCGGGCCGCAGTCCAGGTGGCCCAAGACCTCCAGCTGCAGAGAGACTAGGTAGGCACTTAACGGGCGCTGGGGCGCTCGGTGCCTGGTCAGCCTCCCCAAAAAAAAAGAAAGGTTGACGGTTTACCGCCGGCGCCCAGTTGGCAAGATAAATCTCGACAGACCTTTTGCTGACTTTTGGTCGGTTGAAAATTTTGTTCTCGAAATTCCTCAATTCGTTTGAGCTCTAGTATTTTTCCCGTGATATTCGATCTTATTCCCGCTCGCCATCTTGACCTCAGCTCGATCGGGTACCTTTTATTGCCGAAAAGCACACTGGCGGGATCGGCCGTTTCGAGTCATCTTGATACGCGTTGTTGGTATTTTGAACTGAACTCTAGATAGAGGACAGCTACAGAGCTGATAAGCACAGGTTATCAATTCAGAATGATAAGGCGCGTTCGTCTGTTCCATCCAGAGGCCTGAACTCGGTCTGCTAGCCGAGCTAGGTCCGCAAACCTGTTCGTATTATTCGAGTCATCTTGACAGGCGCTCTCGGTTTTCTGTACTAAATTCGAGCTATAGGACAGCTACAGAGCTGATACTTACAGAAACCGATTCAGAAACATTAGGCGTGTTTGTTGGTTGAATCCAGAGCTCTGAACTCGGTCTGCTTCCCGATCTAGAATCGCGAAACTATCGTATTGTTCGCGTGATCTTGAGAGGTGTTGTCGGTTTTCTGTACTTAACTGGGGCTGTACGGTGGCTACAGTGCTGGTGGTCACAGGAATCGATTCAGAGACATCAGGGGCGTCCGCCTGTCGAATCCAGAGCTCGGAACTCGGTCTGCTGCCCGAACTAGGTCCGCGAAACTATTCGTATTCTTCGAGTCATCCTGAGAGGTGCTGTCGGTTTTCTGCACTTAACTGAGGCTGTAGGGCGCTGCAGGGCTGGTAATGAGAGGAATCGATTCGGAGACATCAGACGCGTCCGCCTGTCGCATTCAGAGGCCTGAGCTCGGTCTGATACTCGAGCTAGGTTTGCCAACTATTCCTATTGTTCGAGTTATCTTGAGAGGTGCTGTCGATTTTCGCCGTAACTCGGGCTGTAGGAGAGCTACAGAGCTCGTACAGAAGACAATCCAGAAGCATCGGGCGCGTTCGGCTGTTGCATCGAGGTCTCCAATCGCTTGGGCTGAAAAAGCCATGCGTTCTCTGCAATTTTTTTCGACATTATATATTCTCAGGAAGCTCTACGAGTTCCCCGGCGGTAAGAAAGGTTGACGGTTTACCGCCGGCGCCCAGTTGCTGGAAGCTTAAGAGTAATTCCGGCGCGCTGGAGAGCTAGTTGGCTAGAAAAATCTCGACGGACCTTTTGCTGACTTTTGGTCGTTTGAAAATTTTGTTCTCGAAATTCAACCATTCGTTAGAGCTGTAGTACTTTTTCTGACCATATTCGATCTTATTCCCGCTCGCCATCTTAATCTCAGCTCGATCGGGTAAATATTTCTGCAAAAAAAGCATCGCGGCGGGATCGGCTGTTTCGAGTCATCTTGATACGCGTTGTCGGTATTTTGTACTTAACTCGAGCTGTAGGGCAGCTACAGAGCTCATTCTCACATGAATCGATTGCGAATCATCAGGCACGTTCGTCTGTTCCATCTAGGGGTCTGAACTCGGTCTGCTGCCCGAGCTAGGTCCGCGAAACTATTCGTGTTGTTGGAGTCATCTTGAGAGGTGCTGTCAGTTTTCTGCACTTAACGCGGGCTGTAGGGGGGCTACAGGGCTCGTGCTCACAGGAATCGATTCGGAGACATCAGGCGCGTCCGCCTGCCGAATCCAGAGCTCGGAACTCGGTGTGCTGCCCGAGCTAGGTTCGCAAAACTATTCGTATTCGTCGAGTCATCTTGAGAGGTGCTGTCCGTTTTCTGCACTTAACTCGAGCTGTAAGGGGGCTGCAGGGTTGGTAATCATTGGAATCGATTCGGAGACATCAGTCGCGTCCACCTGTCGCATTCAGAGCCCTGAACTCGGCCTGCTGCCCGAGCTAGGTCCGCGAAGCTATTCGTATTGTTCGAGTCATCTTCAGAGGTGCTGTCGATTTTCTGCACTTAACTCGGGCTGTAAGGGGGCTGCAGGGCTGGTAATCACAGGAATCGATTCGGAGACATCAGGCGCGTCCGCCTGTTGCATTCAGATGTCTGAACTCAGTCTGATACTCGAGCTAGATTCGCGAAACTATTTGTATTTTTCGAGTGATCTTGAGAGGTGCTGTCGATTTTCGCACGTAACTCGGGCTGTAGGAGAGCTACGGAGCTCGTGCGCACAGAAAACGATCGAGAAGCATGGGGGGCGTTTGGCTGTTTCATCGAGAGGTCTGAAATCGTTTCGGATGAAAAACTATTCGTTCTCTGCAATTTTTTCGACATTATATATGCTCAGGAAGCTCTACGAGTCCCCGGCGGCAAGGAAGGTTGACGGTTTACCGCCGGCGCCCAGTACCTCGTAGAGCTCTTCGGCAACGATGAGCTAGAGGAATTCGGGCGCGGGGGGGAACTGGTTTGCCGACCCGACCCCGACGGACAATCTGCGAACTTTTGGTCGCTTGGACGAACTTTGTGAGAGATTTGAACATTTGCTGTAAGGACCGGTATTTTTTCTCCCGGAGAGCTCTCTGAGAGCTAGAGGGTTTTATTTAGATTAGAAGCCGGACGGTGGTGGTGTCTGCCAGCAGCCCATTTTCGCCGCTCCCGAATCCCCGCAGCGACTTGTAAAGCGTCGCAGCGGGTCCGGGAGCGCTTCGGGCACGCGTCCACGCGTGCCTGCACGCGTGCAGGCACGCGTGGAAGCGTTCCCGGCAGCGCTTCAGAAGCGCTTCAGGGGAGCCCCCAGAGCTCCAGAAGCGCTTCACGGGAGCGTCCGAGGGCCCGCCAGGAAAGATTTCCGGCGTGTGTTCTCTGTGCTCTGTGCTCTCCGTTTTTTGGACGCTACCCAGTTCGTACCTGTAGTGTGTGTGTCGCATCTGCCAATGCATTCTGAGGTCGCAACACTTGGCGGAACTGTCGTTGGGTAACAACTAAAAAACTTACCTTTTCGACAGCTCGCGTATCAGAAAAGCTCCTGCCGCGTGTACTAAGCAGCGCCGTGCGAGAACAGAGCTCTACGAGGCTCGCGGTGGTAACCTCATTGACGGTTTACCGCCAGCTTCCAGTTGGTGGCGGTTGCCTCGTCGATGCCGCTGTGCCCTGGACGACCGCCACGGATAGCGGCCGCGGTGAGAGACCACCCCCTGCGCACCACCGGCGTCGAGAATCTGCCATTTCTGCTGTGCCCTGGACGAGCGTCACGGTAGCACCGCGGTGAGAGACCATCCCCTGCGCACCCCCTGTGGTGTCGAGGATATGCCATGTCTGCTGTGCTCTGGACGACCGTCACGGATAGCGGCTGCGGCGAGAGAGCACCCTGCACACTCCCCTCTGGTGTCGAGAATATGCCATGCCTGCTGTGCCCTGGACGACCGTCACGAGTAGCGGCCGCGGTGAGAGAGCACCTGCTCCACATGATGGTGTCGAGAATCTGCCCTGGTCGACCGTCACGGATAGTAGCCGCGGTGAGAGAGAACCTCCTGCGCACCCCCTGTGGTGTCGAGAATATGCATACCTGCTGTGCCCTGGACAACCGTCACGCATAGCGGCCGCGGTAAGAGACTACTTCCTGCGCACCCCCGATCGTGTCGAGAGTATGCCATGCCTGCTGTGCCCTGGACGACCGTCACGGATGGCGGCCGCGGTGAGAGACCACCCCCTGCGCACCCTTACGCTGGCAAGAATCTGCCATTCCTGCTGTGTCCTGGACGACTGTCACGGATAGCGGCCGCGGTGAGAGATCACCCTTTGCGCACCCCCTATGGCGTCGAGAATATGCCACGCCTGTTGTGTCTTGGGCGACCGTCACGGATAGCGGCCGCGGCGAGAGACTACCCCCTGCACCCTCTTGTGCTGTCGAGAATATGCCATGTCTGCTGTGCCCTGGACGACCGTCACGTGAGAGACTACCCTCTGCGCCGGCGTTTATGATGTCGAGAATATGCCATGCCTGCTGTGCCCTGGACGATCACGAATGGCCGCGGTGAGAGACCCCCCCCTGCGCACCCCCTATGGTGTCGAGAATATGCCATGCCTGCTGTGCCCTGGACGACCGTCACGGATAGCGGCGCGGTGAGAGACCACCCCCTGCGCACCCCTTACGCTGTCGAGAATCTGCCATGCCTGCTGTGCTCTGGACGACTGTCACGGACAGCGGCCGCGGTGAGAGACCCATTGCGCACCCCCTATGGTGTCGAGATGCTGCTGTGCCCTAGACAACCGTCACGGATAGCGGCCGCGGTGAGAGACCCCCCCCTGCGCACCCCCAGTGGTGTCGAGAATATGCCATGCCTGCTGTACCCTGGACGACCGTCACGGATAGCGGCCGCGGTGAGAGACCACTCCCTGCCCTGCGCACCCCCTTATGGTGTCGAGAATCTGCCATGCCTGCTGTGCCCTGGACGACCGTCACGGATTGCGGCCGCGGTGAGAGACCACCCCTGCGCACCCCCCTCTGGTGTCGAGAATATGCCATGCCTGCTGTGCCCTGGACGACTGTCATGGATAGCGGCCGCGGTGAGAGACCACCCCCTGCGCATGCCTGCTGTGCCCTGGACGACCGTCACGGATAGCGGCCGCGGTGAGAGACCACCCCTGCGCATCCCCTATGGTGTCGAGAATATGCAATGCCTGCTGTGCCCTGGACGACCGTCACGGATAGCGGCCGCGGTGAGAGACCACCCCCTGCGCACTCCCTATGGTGTCTAGAATATGCCATGCCTGCTGTGCCTTGGACGACCGTCACGGATAGCGGCCGCGGTGAGAGACCACCCCCTGCGCACCCCCACTGGTGTCGAAAATATCCCTGCCTGCTATGCCCTGGACGACCGTCACGGATAGCGGCCGCGGTGAGAAACCACCCCCTGCGCACCCCCTATGGTGTCGAGAATCTGCCATGCCTGCTGTGCCCTGGACGACCCTCACGGATTGTGCAGACGTCTTGGGTGTATGATGCAGTGAACATGCGTCTTGTGTGTGCAAGTGTGTGCATGCGTGCGGCTGTATGTAGACGCGTGTCTCATGTACTTGCCGTGCATGTGTTGACCGCGGGTTGAGGAGAGGAATGAAGAGGAGGAGGGGAGGTGAGGAGACGCGGGTGCGCCGCGGCAGGGGAGAAAACCATAACCCCACGAAACATGTGGGGAAAAGCCGACTCCAAGTTATCACATTGTCTCTTAAGGTCGGGTCCGCCAACTAGCTCCACCCTGCGTCCGGATTCCTCTTAGCTCATCGATGCCGAAGAGCTCTACGAGGTATTAGTCTGAGGCTTCCAGCAACTAGCTAAGGGAAGCTCTACGAGTTACGTGGTAGCGTCCCAAAACCGGAGAGCAAAGAGGCACTCTCTGCAAAGCATTCCTGAAGAGCTCTGGGGAGCTCTCCAGAAGCGCTTCCGAAACGCTGTCAGGCACGCTTCCACGCGTGCCTGCACACGCGCCTGCACTCGTGGACGCGCGCCGGAAGCGCTCCCGGACACGCTGCGACCCCACGCAGGTCGCTGCGGGGATCGTGGACCGGCGAAGATGGGCTGCTGGCAGGCACCACCACCGTCCGGCTTTTACTCTAAAGCCCTACAGCGCCCAGAGAGCTCTCCGGGAAAAACCGACCAAAAGTTACCACTTTCTCCGCCCGGGCTGGGTGGGCCAACTAGCTCCACACCGCGCCAGAATTCCTCTAGCTCTTCGATGCCGAAGAGCTAAGAGAAATTCCGGCGCGGGCTGGAGCTAGTAAGTCGTAGAGCTTCCCTTAGCTAGTTGCTGGAAGCTTAAGAGTAATACCTTGTAGTGCTCTTCGTTATCGATCAGCTAGAGGAATTCCGGCGCGGGGTGGAGCTAGTTGGTCGACCCGACCAGAAATGAAGATGTGCTGACTTTGGGTAGGTTTGGCTAAGATTTGAAAGATATTTGACAGTTCATATTGAGAAAGCAGATTTTTCGCACCTGTAGTGGGTTCTGACGCGTGCGCTTGTAAAGTTCTCAGGTCCGTAGCTGTATTATTACTATCAAAACACTTGGAGGAACCAACGTTCGATAAAAACAGAAACGCGTGATTTTTCGAGTTTTTCCGATCACCCTGAAGAGGCTTTCTTCACTGTTCCGAGGAGCGCCGTGCGAGAAACGAGCTCTACGAGCTCCCCGGCGGTGACCAGGTTGACGGTTTACCGCCGGTTCCCAGTGCCGCGTAGAGCTCTTCGGCATCGATGAGCTAGAGGAATTCCGGCGCGGGGTGCAGCTAGTACCTCGAAGAGCTCTTCGTCATCGATGAGCTAGAGGAATTCCGGCGCGGGGTGGAGCTAGTTGGTCGACCCGACCAGAAGAGACAAAGTGGTGACTTTGGGTTGGTTTTGCTGAGATACCTCGTAGAGCTCTTCGTCATCGAAGAGCTAGAGGAATTCGGGCGCGTGGTGGAGCTAGTTGATCGACCCGGCCAGAAAGGACAATGTGGTAGCTTTGGGTCGGTTTTGCGAAGATTTCAAAGATATTTGACAATTCATTTTGAGAAACCAGATTTTTACTCCCTGCGTTAGTATCTGAATTTCATTCTGAGAGCAGCTCAGCTCTCTAGAGAGAGTTTTACTATCCAAAAATTAGCGGGAACCGAGATCAGATAGATATCGAAAAATGCAAATTTGACGTTGTTCTAGAAATGCTCCGAGAAGCTGTCTGCTTCGATTCTGAGCACTTTTATGCGTGCAAGGAGCTCTAGGAGGTTCCCGGCGGTTCACCGCCGGCGCCAGATTGAAATATATAGCTCGTAAAGCTCTTCGTCATCGATGAGCTAGAGGAATTCCGGCGCGGGGTGGAGCTAGTTGGTCGACCCGACCAGAAAAGAAGATGTGACGACTTTGGGTAGGTTTTGCCAAGATTTGAGAGATATCCAACAATTCATTTTCAGACACCAGATTTTTCGCACCTGTAGTGGGTTATGACGCGTGCGCCTGCGAAATTCTCAGGCCCGTAGGTAGAGTATTACCAAAACACATGGCGGAACCGAGGTACCTCGTAGAGCTCTTCGGCATTGATGATCTAGAGGAATGCCGGCGCGGGGTGCAGCTAGTTGACCCACCCGGCCCGGGCGGACAATGTGTGAACTTTGGTTCGGTTTGGCGAACATAGTGGAAGATTAGAACATTCATTTCAAGAGCCGGTATTTTTCGCACCTGGAGTCGGTTATGCCGCGTCCGCCATTGAGATTCTTAGGTCCGTAACTGCAGTAGTACTATCAAAGCACTTGAAGCAACCGACTTTCGGTGGAAACGGAAAAAAGGTATTTTTCACAGTTTTTCAGCTCACGCGTAAGAAAGCTTTCCCATCTATTCCGAGCAGCGCCGTGCAGACAAGAGCTCTATGAGGCTCCCGGCGGTAAGCAACTTGGTTGACGGTTTACCGCCGGCTCCCAGTTCGACAATTCATTTCGAGAAACCAGATTTTCCGCACCTGCAGTTGGTCATGACGCGTGTGTCTGTGAAAGTCTCAGGCCCGTAGGTGCAGTATTATGATCGAAACACTTGGGGGAACCCACTTACGATCAAAACAGAAAAACATGTTTTTTCGAGATTTTCGGCTCTCGCTTCAGAAGCGTGCTTCATGTGTTCCGAGGAGCGGCGTGCGAGAAAAGAGCTCTACGAGGGCCCCGGCGGTAACCTGGTTGACGGTTTACCCCCGGTTCCACTTGATTTACCCGGTCCGGGCGGACAATGTGGGAACTTGGGGCCTGTTGGGCGGACATTGTGACATATTTGAACATTCGTTTTGAGAACCGGTATTTTTCGCACCTGTAGTGGGTTATTCCGCGTCTGCCAGTGAAATTTTCAGGTCCGTAGCTGCAAAATTACTATCAAAACACTTGAAGCAACCAACTTTCGGTGAAAACTGAAAGAACCAATTTCTGAAGTTTCCCAGCCCTCGCGTAAGAAAGCTGCACCGATGTGTGCCTAGCAGTGCCGTGCGAGGAAAGAGCTCTACGAGGCTCCCGGCGGTGACCTGGTTGACGGTTTACCGCCGGACTCCAGTTCGAACGCGCTGAAAAGCTAGTTGTCAAGAAAAATCTCGACGGACTTTTTGGTGACTTTTGCTGGGTTGAAAATTTTGTTCTCTCGAAAGTCAACACTTCGTTTGAGTTCTAGTATTTTTCCCCGTGATATTCGATCTTATTTCCGCTCGCCGTCTTGATCTCAGCTCGATCGGGTGCCCTTTGCTGCCAAAAAGCACTCCGCACTCCGGCGGGATCGGCTCTTTCGAGTCATCTTGACAGGCTTTGTCGGTTTTCTGTACTTAACTGGAGCTGTAGGACAGCTGCAGAGCTGATACTTACAGACACCCTCTCAGAATCATCAGGCGCGTTCGTCTGTTTCATCCAGAGGTCTGAACTCGGTCTGCTACTCGAGCTAGGTGGTCCGCGAAACTATTTGTATTATTCGAGTCATCTTGACAGATGCTGGCGGTTTTCTGTACTTGACTCGAGCTGTAGGACAGCTACAGAGCTGATACTTATCGAAACCCATTCAAAATCATTAGGCGCGTTCATCGGTTGCATCCAGAGATCTGAACTCGGTCTGCTACTCGAACTAGGTCCGCGAACCTATTTGTATTATTCGAGTCATCTTGACATGTGCTGTCTGTTTTCTGGACTGAACTCGAGCTGCAGGACAGCTACAGAGCTGCTACTTACAGAAACCCTCTTAAAATCATCAGGCGCGTTCGTCTGTTTCATCCAGAGGTCTGAACTCGGTCTGCTACTCGAGCTAGGTCCGCGAAACTATTTGTTTGATTCGAGTCATCTTGACAGGTGCTGGCGGTTTTCTGTACTTAACTCGAGTTGTAGGACAGCTACAGAGCTGATACTTATCGAAGCCCATCCAAAATCATTAGGCGCGCTCATCGGATGCATCCAGAGGTCTGAGCTCGGTCTGCTACTCAAGCTAGGTCCGCGAACCTATTTGTATTATTCGAGTCATCTTGACAGGTGCTGTCTGTTTTCTGGACTTAACTCGAGTAACAGGACAGCTACAGAGCTGATGCTTACAGAAACCCTCTTAAAATCATCAGGCGCGTTCATATGTTGCATCTAGAGGTCTGAACTCGGTCTGCTACTCGAGCTAGGTCCGCGAACCTATTCGTAAAATTGGAGTCATCTTGGCAAATGCTGTTGGTTTTCTGTACTTAACTCGAAATGTAGGAGAGCTACAGAGCTGGTGCGCAGACGAATCGATTCATAATCATCAGGCGCGCTCGTCTGTCGCATCTAGAGGTCTGAACTCAGTCTTGTACCCGAGTTAGGTTCGCAAAACTGTTTGTATACGCCTGATTTTTTTCGAAATGATGGTGAATTTCTTCACTTAATTCGATCTGCAGATGAGTTCGAGAGCTCTTCTGCACATGAATCAGAAGGAAATCGTGAGGCGCGCTAGTCGAAGTATCTAGACGCTTGGCTTGGGTCTGTTATGAGCGCAAACGCCAAAGAGCTAGTCATACTCTTCTCTTTTTCTTGTGATGGAATTCGTTTCCTGGGCTGAACTCGAGGTGCAGATGAGCTGGAGAGCTCTGAGGCATTGGAATGGGAACATAATCGTCATGCGCGCTATTTGAAAGTATCTAGACACCCGCGCTCAGTCTGCCATTCGTGCTAGGGCCGAACACCGATTCGTATTCTGCTACTTCTTGGAAATGATAGTGTTTTTCTTGGTTTTACTTGTGCTGCAGATGAGCTACAGAGCTGTTCAGCACAGCAATGGGAAGGGAATCATAAGGGGCAAATCTTGCAATATATCTAGAAGCCTGAGATCAGTCTTCACAGCACGACGCAATTCTCCCTCTGTCGGTGTCGGGGTCGGTTCCGCAATCTTCAGAGAACACTCGCGTTAAAGACAAGGGAAAAGGCAAAGACAAAGGCAAACTCCTGGCTGATGTCGCGCTCAATGAGGTATCGAATCCTGGTTCTGATGCGTCTGTCCGTGTCGCTTCTTCGGAGTCGCGCCAGAGGACTCGAGGGAGAGATCGTGACAAGGTCAAGGGGACATCGACGTGCTCTCAGGCCACCATTGCCGATGTCAAAGCGTGGATTGACGCTGTTGCCAGCATCAACGAGTTGAATGCGATCCAGTATCTAAAGAACGGAATGGATTTGTTTGATAAGCTGGCGACAGAACGTGGGTTCCCCACAAAGAGGGCCCAAACAGATTATGCTCGGAAACTGTATGAGATGCTCAAGAATGTGCAAGCGACGCTGGAGGATCTTCTAGGATTCTTCGAGGTGCACAGGTACTTGACAGGACAAATCAACCGCGCCGAGAATGCCAAGTTTCTTGAGGTTGCAAGTGCAGCGATTACCGAATACTATTCTTCGGACGCCCGAGGAGTTTCGACAAGTGAAACTCTACGAGTTTCGACGTGCATGGTTCCTACGAGGCCTTTTGTCTGCAGACATTGCCTCTCTGTGTATTGTACGCTGAATTGTATTGGATTGTTGATTGTGATTGCCTCGCGTGGTCTTTTTGATTGTTGATTGTGATTGCCTCGTGTGGTCATTCAGTGCACCCTTATTCAGTGCATAGTCTTTCAGTTTGTCGTTCCATAGTCATGGTGCACATGCATTTGTTTGAGCTCTAAGAATTCAGTGTTTGCATGTTCAGTTCTTGGCCAGGTCTCCTGGCTCTCATGTCGTAGTATGAGTTTCGCCTCATCAGTGTTCTCACTGTTGTAGGGTTGTCTGTATACTGCACCTACGGACCTAGGTCTGATCCCTGATACAGAGTTATCAGCGGCGGAGCGCATCTGCGATGATCTCCCACAGGTTGTGCGAACGTCTTTGGTCATGCATGTTTCTGATTCTCTATAAGAGTGGACTGCTTGCTTGGCAATTTAGAGGCTTCGCTTCGCCTGAGACTTCGTTGGACCTGGCCTCAGTGGCCAAGATGGTCCCAGCAAAGACGCAACAAAGCCTGGTTGACGGTTTGCCGCCGGTTCCCATTACTAGCAGGTTACGAATACTTCTTCAGCTCCAGCGCTGATAGAAGACCGAGATCAGGCGTCTAGATACTTTCAACTAGCGTGCCTGATGATTCCCGTCCGATTGGCTGGGTAAACAGCTCTGTAGCTCATCTGCAGCTCGAGTTAGGTCAAGAAAACCATCAACACCACCAAACAAATAGCAGAGTACGATTAGTTTTTCAGCCCCAGCGCTGATAGCAGATGGAGATCAGGCGTCTAGATACTGCAGACCGTTGTGCCGTATAATTATATATATATATATATATATATATATATATATTTATGTATATATATATATGTATTCTGCACACTCGCCCATCCTACCTGTGAAATCACGCCGTCCCAGCTAGGCCGGGCCCCCCTTCCTGAGGTTCCCTGGGAAAAAAGAAAAAGCATGATGCGGTGACATTAACATAGCACGTTTTCGTGAATCGCTTGCAACAAATTAGTTGAATTGCACAGGCGCGCGTCGTCGCGCGCGCATGTGGAAATCCTTCAAAAACTTAGGTGCGGAAAGAGTTTCCAAACAAACATTCAAACATACAGGGTTCCGCAACGCAGATTGCTAAAAACGCTGCCGCGAAAGCTCTTGCGAAATCTCAAGAAAACCATCGGTTTTTCAAGATTCTCACAAAATGCTACCAGACGGGCTTCGCGCGCGCTCATGTCGAAGTCGGTCGAACACCCTTGCGCGTGTGCCGTCGCGAGAATCCCCGCAACAAATTGGACGAAATGCATGCGCGCGCGTCGTAGCGCGCGTATGCCGAAAACCTGCACAACCCATCGGTTTCGGAAGGATTTTAAAATCGCGTGTTCAAACAACCTACAAAATTACAAGGTTTCGCACCACGGATGTTCAACATAAGCGTGCGCGCGCGCTCTTGCGTCGTCGTCGTCGTCGTCGTCGTCGCCGTCAACCCTCCCGCGTCGTTGTCGTCGTCGTCGTCGTCGCCTACGTCGTCCTCTGTCTTTCCTCGTGTTCGTCGTCGTCGTCCTCTTTGGCGTCGTGGTCGTTTCCGTCGTCGTTCTCGCCGTGGTCGTCCTTCCTGCTCCTCCCTCGTCGTCGTCGTCGTCGTCCGTCGTCGGCGTCCCTCCTATTCGTCGCCCTCGTCATCGTCGTCGTACTCGTCGTCTCCCCTCCGCGCTCGTTGTTGCCGTCGTTTGCGTCGCCGTCCTTCTTCTTTCGTCGTTCGCGTCGTCGCCGTCCCCCCCCCTCTCTCGTCGTTGTCGTCGTTGTCGCCGTCGTCGTCCTCCTTTCTTCTTCGTTGTCTTCGTTGGCGATGTCGTCGTCGTCTTCGTCGTCGTCGTCGGCGTCGGCATCGTTGTCGTCTTTGTCGTCGTCGACGTCGGCGTCGTCGTCGTCGCCGTCGTCGTCGTCGTCGTCGTCGTCGTCGTCGTCGGCGTCGTTGTCGTCGTCGTCGCCGGTGTCGTCGTTATCGTCGTCGTCGGCGTCGTCGTCGTCGTCGTCGTTGTCATCGTCGTCGTCGTCGGCGTCGGTGTCGTCGTCGTCGTCGTCGTCGTCGGTGTCCTCCTCGTCGTCGTGGTTGTCGGCGTCGTCGAAGTCGTTGGAGACGTCGTCGGTGTCGTCGTAGTCGTTGTCGGCGGCGTCGTCATCGTCGTTGTCGCTGTCGTCGTCGGCGTTGCTGTTGTTGCCAAGTGCCATGTGGTACCCGCTGTCACGGGCTGAAGAGATTTTGCAGACCAAGTTGCGGGTGGGTGGGTGGGATGTTCGCGCGAGCAGTGGAGTGGGCAACTCACCGCGAACAAAAATTTATTTCTCAGCCTTAGACCTCAAACAACAGAACCCACCAACACTTGTGTAAACTTGTTTTCCGAAGTCATCTTTCAAAGGTATTGCCGTGTGCCCTTTAGCTGCTTGCAGAAACGAAACAGGTTGTCTCAATTCACGAGAGTGCTTTACAGCATAACTTAAACATGGCATCTCCTGAAAACATGTTTCCTTAGGTTGGTTTCTGGAAGTATATTGCTACTGGCAGTGGAGCTATGGCCCTAAGTTTTATTTAACCACCAAGCGAAGAACGAGTAAATGCTTGGCTCTCGAATCAGGTTTCGCAGACGAGCCGAAGTTCTCACAACCTTCTTACAAGCGAGCCCAAGTCGTCAGGCAGTTCGTTGTGGTTGGGCCGACTAGCTAATTCCACCCTGTGCCAGAATCCCTCTAAGCTCATCTTGCCGAAGAGAGCTACGAGGGACAGCCCTCGCAGCTTTCCAAGGAGATATCCAGGAAACTTGGGTCTTCGTGGAGCTATCCGGGAATGTCTTTGGGAGACGCGTACAAGAACAGTGGGAAGTGTGCCCAGGGAGCTGACAAGCTTGATGTGAGACGCATGCGAGGGCGCGGGGAAGCATTTGTTGGGTCCAAAGCCTGGATACTTGTAGCGTGCAAAGTCAGAATTGCGACGCAGTTCAAAGCGCGGGATATGCCTGTAGGAGATGCTTGCTGGGGGGCTTGCAGGCTTGGGAAAGAGAGCTTCGCTGGAGCTCCCAAGTAGGTTCGCAGGTGCCTTGGAGTGGCTTAACACGGGTGGCCAGGCAGCTCTTTCCGGCGCCGGTCCAGACACCTCGCAGCATGTTGCTTGACGCTGCACCGTGTTCTGGCAAGCGAGTTCCAACTCCTTCCCAACGCGCGTGTCGGAAGCCTTTCTGCAGCTCCTTCGAAGCTCTTCGAAGCTTCTGCGAAGCTCCGTTCTCCAGCTTGCAAGCTCTCCAGGCATAGATGCTGGCGTCCTTGCCAGCGTCTCCCGTAATAATTTCGTGCGCTTTGGACCGCGTCGCTATCCCGATTTTGGATGCCACGAGCGGATTGCGTCGCTAACTGGATCTTGGACAGGAGTACGCAAGTGTCCCACAGTGCGGAAGGTTGGTTTCCCGTAGCTCGAATTCAGAATTTCGGAAATTTAAGGGGGAGAAGGCGCTTGGGGGTTGGATTTGCGGGAAGCCTGGAATCACAAAAGAAAGGTTTCTATGTTGGGGAGACCAGGTTTTCCATATTTCGAACGCTGGGACTCCTGGAGCCATAAGACGTAATTTTACGATAACTACCCTCCCATGGGGTCCGTTGGCAGTGGTCGGGCCATGGGTTTCCGATACTTCCAGATCCTGGGAAATCCATGGCCGGACGACTGGGGCTTTCGGTGGAGCTCCCGATGGGGCCGCGAAGCTGTGATGGGTGTCGCAGGACGCAGGTGATCACCGCCGCAGAACTCTTCCGTGGAGCTCTCCATGGGGCCGCAAAGCGCTGTGCTGGGTTGCGCGTGGCGCATGTAATCGCCGCCGCTGGGGTCTTCGGTGGAGTTCCCTGTGGGGCCACAAAATGTTGTGCTTGGTGGAGCGCTGTGCTGGGTGGCTGGGGCGCATGTGAGCACAGCCACAGGCGCCTTCGGTGCAGCTGCGTGGGGCCCCGAGACGCTGTGTTTGGTGGCGCGGGACGCATGTGATCACATTTACTGGGGTCTTCGGTGGAGCTCCCTACGGGGCTGCGAAGCGCCGTGCTGGGCGGCGCGGGGCGTATGTGATCGCCGCTGCTGGCTTTCGGTGGAGCTCCCGATGAGGTCGCGAATCGTTGCGCTGGGTGGCGAGTGGCGCATGTGATCACCGCCGCTGGGTTTCGGTGCAGCCTCCCATGGGGTCGCGGAGCGCTGTGCTGGGCGTCGCGTGGCCATGTAATCACAGTCACTGGGTCCTTCGGTGGAGCTCCCCATGGGGCCGCGACGAGCTGTGCTGGGTGGCGCGGGACGCATGTGATCACAGCCGCTGCGGTCTTCGGGGGAGCTCCCCGCGGGGTCGCGGCGCGCTTTGCTGGGTGTCGCGGGAGGCATGTGATCACAGCCGCTGGGACCTTCGGTGGATCCCCCCATGCGGTCGCGCAGCGCTGTGCTGGGTGGCGCTGGGCGCATGTGATCACAGCCGGTGCAGTCTTCGGTGGAGCTCCCTATGGGGCCACGACGCGCTTTGCTGGGTGTCGCCGGGCGGATGTGATCACCGCCGCTGGGATCTTCGGCGGAGCTCCCCATGCGGCCGCGAAGCGCTGTGCTGGGTTGCGCTGGGCGCGTGCGATTGCCCCCGCCGGGGCCTTCAGTAGAGCTCGCCATGGGGCCGAGAAATTTTGTGCTTGGTAGCGCGGGGCGCATACGTTCGCAGCCACTGGGGCCTTCGGTGGAGCTTTCTATGGGGCCGCGAAGCGTTGTGCTGGGAGGCGCGGGGCGCATGTGACCGCCGCAGCAGGGGTCTTCGGTGGAGCTCCCTATGGGGCCGCGAAGCACTGGGCTGAGGCGAGGAGTAAAAGGAGGAACGCGGGGCGCAGCCCCTTCAAAACGAGGACAACGCGCGCGCCGCTATGTGGTCTGTCGACGCCAACGGGCAGCTCCCCACGAATGTCCATGTTAAGGGGATTGCTTGAGCTAGGAGAAGAGGATGAGGATACAGTCTATGTGATAGGTTATCTGGATCATCTCACAACAGACAGAACTACTGAAACCACCTACGCCCAAATGGCTTGTGGCATTTGTCTGTTTTCCTGGCTATTCCGAATTCTCTGCGCACGCAATGACGAAGCTGTTCATGGTGACAGTGTATCGTTGCTGTAGCTGCCGTGTTGGGCGATGACTTGTGGTTTCAACTTCGTGTCGACGCTCCATAGATGCATCTCAGTATTGCTCGTGACAAGCTCATTACATTATCGTCGTGCGTAAAAAGGCAACGCCATACATCGGTAATCAGGTTCACGGTGCACCCCCGGCTGGCATCCAGTCAGCGATTCTGATTATTCGCTACAGGCTCATAGTGTTACCACGGGAAGCCCGCCAGCTGCGTGGAGGCCCTTGCGCTCCCACGGCGCTGGTCAGGGAACGCCGGGGCGCTTTGCTGGAACTCGCAACGGTTCCCGCATTGCGTGTCTTGGCCGTTCAGAATGTGGGCGCTGGGAATTCCCAGGTAGCACTGATGTTTGAAAACCTGTCTTGGGTTCTTGTAAGGCCCTTTCGGGGGCCTCTTGAGTTTTTGGGTCGGTTCGGGCGTCGGTTCGGCCTTCTCGGGGCCGTCTTCGGCCTCTTTCGGCGGTCTGGGGCATGTTTTGGGGCGGTTTTTGGGGCTTTTGGGGCGTTTCAGGGCTCTGTTAAACTGTCTAGGGCCCCTCCCAGGCCGTCTTGGAATCTCTTGAATCTGTCCTGGGCCGTCTTGGCGGCTTTCGGAGGCCCTCGGTTGGGTTTTTGGGTTTCTTGGACCGTCTTGGAACGCCGGCCAGCGTGGGAAAACCCCTAGGACGCGTTGGGTCGCCCAGGACGACTTGTGAAGGAGGGCCAGAGCACGCGAACATATCATAATAGTATATGGAGGCCCTTAAAATCAAATCACAGAACTCATGCCAGGGAACATTTGACATGATACCATGCCCCGACATGCCAGGCACGGTTGCGGAAAGTATTTTCCGTGCGTGTTTTGCGGTGGTTGGATTGGGGGTGGTGGTAGGAATAGGTGGATGAAATGCAGGTAATTGTGGGGTGGTGGTGGTGGTTGAAGTGGTGCCAGGAGGACGATCAGAAAGGGTAGCCGTGAGGTGTGTAGGATGATGAGGAAAAGCGAATGCTCCAGCCAAGCAGCGTGAGTTCGCCCATCCCGAATGACAGGATAAGGAGGAGGAAGAGGAAGATGAGGAGGATGAGGGTGACGAGAAGGAATACTACGATGATGATGGTGAGGATGATGATGCTGCTGATTCTGATGGTGGTGGTGTTGGTGATGATGACTATGCAGATGCTGCTGCTGATGCTGATGCGGATGATGGTGATGATGGTGATGCCGACGACTGACGATGACGCTGCTGAGGATCCTGTCGGTGCTGATGATTTTGAGGATGCTTGAGATGATACTTATGCTGATGATGCGGAGGTCGATGTTGCTGCAGATGATGACGATGCTGTTGGTTGTGATGATAATGATGTGGATGGTGGTGATGGTGATGATGCTGATGCTGATGCTGATGCTGAGGGTGACGACGACGATTGTGATGCTTATCATTTTGATGATGATGGGATGATGATGATAACGACGATGGTGGCGATGCCGTCGATAATTATGATGCTCATGATGGTAATGATGATATGCTGATGATGATGATTGTTATATATATGATCATGCTGATGCTGATGATGTTGATGATTATCATGATGATGCTGATGCGAATTCTGATGCTGATGCCGATGATGATGATGCTGATGATGATATTGCTGCTGCTGATGGTGATGCAGATGCTGATAACGATGAGGATTCTGCTGATGATGATGCTGATGATGATGATGATGATGATGATGTTGATGCCGATGATGATGACGATGATGATGATGATGCTTATGATGCTGATGATGATTACGCGCAATCTTATGATGGAAACGATACTGATGGCGATTATGCTGATAATGGCGATGCTGATGCCGACGATGATGATGTTGATGATGGTGCTGCCGATGATGATGATGATGGTGATGCTGATGATGCTGCTGATGATGATGGTGCTGATGCTGATGCTGGTGATGATGCTGCACCTGATGCTGCTGATGCTGATGCTGATGCCGATGATGAGGGTGATGATGATGATGCTGTTGCTGGTGCTAATGATGATGCTGCTGGTGTTTATGGTGTTGATGATGATGTTGATGATGATGATGATGATGATGATTATGATTATGATGATGTTGATGATGATGCTGACGATGCTGATGCTGCTGATGCTGATGATGATGGTGATGCTAATGATGATGAGTTCGATGATGGTGATGATGTCGATGACGATTCTTCTGTTGCTGATGATAATGCTGCTGCTGATGCTGATGCTGACGAGGATGATGCTGCTGCTGATGATGACGATGCTGATGTCGTTGCTGATGATGAGGCTGTTGATGATGGTGATGCTGATACTGACACGTATGCTGCTGATGATGAGGATGCTGCTGCTGATGATGATGCTGATGATGCTTCTGATGCTGATGATGATCATGATGATGATGATGTTGTTGATGATGATGCTGATGATGATGATGATGCTGATGATGATGATGATCATGATGATGATGATGATGATGATGATGATGATGATGATGATGATGATGATGATGATGATGATGATGATGCTTATTATTATTATTATTACTATTATTATTATTATTATTACTATTATTATTATGATGATGGTGATGCTGCTTTTTGGTGATGCTGGTGATGATGATGATGATGCTGATGTTGATGCTGATGCTGATGCTGCTGTTGCTGATGATGACGATGCTGATGATGCTGACGATGCTGATGATGAGGAGGAGGATGAGGAGAAAGGCGAAGAGGTGGACTAGGAGGACGAGGAGGAGGAGGGGGAGGCGGAAAAGGATGAGAAGGAGCAGGACGCGGAGGAGGAGGAGGAGGAGGAGGAGGAGGAGGAGGAGGAGGAGGAGGAGGGAGGAGGAGGAGGAGGAGGGAGGAGGAGGGAGGAGGAGGAGGAAGCATATGAGGAGGAGGAGGAGGAAGAGGAGGAGGAGGAGGAGGAGGAGGAGGATGAGGCAGAGGAGGATGAGAAGGAGGATGAGGTGGAGGAGTAGCGAGAGGAGGATGAGAAGGAGGAGGGGGAGGAGGAGGAGGAGGAGGAGGAGGAGGAAGACGACAGGGAGGAGGAGGGTGATGATGATGATGATGATGATGATGATGATGATGATGCTGATGCTGCTGATGAGGAGCATGATGGTGATGATGATGATGCTGCTGATGATGATCATGCTGCTGATCATGATGCTGATGACGATGATGACGGTGATGATGGTGAGGCTGATGATGATGATCCTGATGCTGATACAGAAAAAGAATCTGTTGATCACGATGATGATGGTACTGATGACGTTGCCGATGACGATGTCGATGCTGATGATGCTGATGAGGATAGTGACGACGATCATGATGATGCTGACGATGATGCACCTGATGATGACGGTGCTGATACTGATGATGATACTGCTGATGCTGCTGCTGATGATGATGATGACGCGGATGCTGATGGTGATGCTGATACTGATGATGATGATGATGATGCTGATGCTGCTGATGAGGATGATGACGATGCTGATGCTGATGATGATTATGATGATGTTGATTATGATGCTGAACATGCTGATAATAATGATGATGATGATGATTATGATGATGCTGATGCTGATGATGCTCATGCGGATGATGATCACGATGTTAATGCTGATGCTGCTGCTGATGATGATGCTACTGGTGATGACGATGAGGACGATGACACTGATGATGCTGATGATGTTGATGCTGATGATGATAGTGACGACGACGATGATGATGATGAGGATGATAGCGATGCTTCTGATGCTGATGATGCGGATGCGGACGATGATGGTGATGCTGATGATGATGATAATGATGCTGATGTTGATGCTCATGATCATGGTCATGTTGATTATGATGCTGATGATGACGCTGATGACGATGCTGATGATGATGGCGATGCTGGTGGTGATGACGATGCTGCTGCTGATGATGATGATGATGAACTTGATGCTGTCGATGATGCTGCTGATGATGATGCTGATGGTGATGATGATGCTGATGATGATTATGATGATCATGATGATGATGATGCTGATGATGATGCTGACGATGATTCTGATGATGCTGATGATGATGATGATGATGATGATCATGATGATGATGATGATGATGATGATGTGGATGAAGAGGAGGCGGAGGAGGAGGAGGCGAGGCGGAGGAGTAGGAGGATGAGGAGGATAATGAGACGGAGGAAGACTAAGAAGAAGAAGCGGATGAGGAAGAAGATGATGATGACGACGATGATGATGATGGTGATGATGACGATGATGATGATGATGCTGCTGATGCTGATGATGATGATGATGGTCATGATGCTGATGATGCTGATGCTGATGCTGATGATGATGATGCTGATGATGATGCTGATGCTGATGCTGATGCTGATGCCGATGATGATGCTGATGATGATGATGATGATGATGCTGATGTGATGATGATGATGATGATGATGATGATGATGATGATGATGATGATGATGCTGATGATGATGATCATGATGCTGCTGATGCTGATGATGATGATGATGATGATGATGCTGATGATGATGCTGATGATGCTGATGATGATGATGATGATGATGATGATGCTGATGATGATGATGATGATGAGGAGGAGGAGGAGGAGGGAGGAGGGAGGAGGAGGAGGAGGAAGAGTAGGAGGAGGAGGAGGAGGAGAAGGATGATAACGAGGAGGGGGAGGATGAGGAGGAAGAGGAGGAGGCGGAGGAGGACGACGATGCGGATGCGGAGGAGGAGTTGAAGGAGGAGTAGGAGGAAGAGGAGGCGGCGGAGGAGGAGGGGGAGGAGGAGGAGGAAACGGAGGAGGGGGCGGAGGAGGAGGAGGAGGAGGAGGAGGAGGAGGAGGCGGAAGCGGAGGCGGATGCGGAGGAGGAGGAGGAGGAGGAACGGGGGAAGGATGATGAGGAGGAATCGGAGGAGGACGAGGAGGAATAATAATAGCAAGAACACGAATAATAATACATCACATAAGAATACTACTAATATTCAGTATACGAAAACAATAAGTAGTATTAACACAAGAAGTAGTACGAACAACAATAACCATAACAATATTAATAATAATACACATATCCATAATACGACGAACACGACGACTACTCATAATGACGGTCATTCGAACACTAGTTCTACTGGTAGTACCCACAACATACCATTGATACTACTAATGCTAATAGCGCGGCTGATTAAAACCACTGGTACTACTAATACTACGAAAACGAAGCAGGACAACCATACAACGGATACCACTGCTACCACGGCGAATACGAAGGGTGCTAGTAATCATATCACTACAAGTAAACACACGAATCTCGATACAACTAATAACGCGACTGATAGTACGATTCGGAAGAACCATGCGACTACACCCAATACAACTACTACTACTAGTAAGAGTAGCAACACGACGAATGTGACGACGGACACCAAGACTGTTAATCGTAGAAGTACTAATTTCAACAACACTATTATTTATACGATTGCTAATGATACTAGTATTGCTATCAATACTAACACGAATGCTACTGCTAACAGTAACACGGGATTCTGAAAATAATAGTAGTAGAACTAATATTACTAGGAATAACACTGCTAACACTGGTACTACGAATAATTATTAATGTCACTACTACCGCTATTCAACATTGTAGTACTGACTATACGAATAAGAATTAAATTATTAAAACGACTAAGCAGAACCATCGTGATACTAAGCAGAGGAGGAAGAGGCGGAGGAGGAGGAGGAGGAAAAGGCGGCGGAAAAGGAGGAGGAAGAGGAGGGAGAGGAGGAATAGGACGAGGAGGAGGAGGATGAGGAGGAGGATGATGATGATAAGGAGGAGGAGGAGGAGGAGGACAAGGAGGATGAGGAGGATAATGAGGAGGTGGATGGGGGGGGGGGGAGGAGGAGGAGGAGAGGAGGAGGAGGAGGAGGAGGAGGAGGAGGAGGAGGAGGAGGAGGAGGGAGGAGGAGGAGGAGGAGGAGGAGGAGGAGGAGGAGAGGGAGGAGGAGGAGGAGGAGGAGGAGGAGGAGGCGGAGTATGAGGAGGCCGAGGGGGAGGAACATGAGGAGGAGGAAGAAGATGAGGATGAGGAGGAGGAAGAGGAGGAGAGTGAGGCGGAGGAGGAGGAGGACGAGGAGGAAGGAACGTGGATTTGGACTATGGGGGGAGCGCAACATCATGTGAAGAGGGGGGAGTAAGAGGGGGAGCAGACTGTGGAGTTTGAGGCGGAGGGATGGCAAGAGGGGAAGCTGGCGGAGGAGGATGGGGAGGAACATTTGGGGTTGGAGGAGGCGGTACTGCTGGTAATGGGAAAGGTGGTGTGGTTGTGAGGAGGTGTGCGAGGAACATGCCAATTGTTGGTATCCACTGGGTCGGGTCGCAGGTTTCGCGGCTGGCCGCGTCCTTGGGCCTCGGGCGTATGTTGTCGCGCTTGCGTTGCTGGGCAGTGCGCTAGTGCACCAGAGGCGCAACACTTCCGCCTGGCGGTTCTCTTCATTCGCACGGTAGCTCATGCCAGTTCACGCGGAGATTCGTAGTCGCTTCTTCCTCCTCCTGCTGCCCCCTAACATTATTTGTTGGTCGCGACGAATTTGGGCGAGACGCGGTGGTCGGCTAAGAAGGGAAAGTCTACCGAGCGAATGCATTGCACTTGGGCAGCGGGAGGGCAGAGGAAGAGCGGCCGCGGGGGCAGGAAAAAGGTGAGCCCCAGTCAGATGAGAGTCGTCTACTGGGCGGTGCTGGCGGCCCCATGCCCTCGAAGGGAGTCACTCTAAATTGCTGTACCCTCTCGAAACACACACACACACGCACACGCACACGCAGACGCAGACGCACACGCACACGCACACGCACACACACACGCACACGCACACGCACCCGCACCCACACCCGCACACGCACACGCACACGCACACGCACACGCTTACACACACGCACACGCACGCGCACGCGCACGCGCACACGAACACGCACACGCACACGCACACGCACACGCTTACGCCTACGCGCACGCGCACGCACGCGCACGCGCACACGCACACGCACACGCACACGCACGCACGCGCACACGCGCACGCGCACGCGCACGCGCACGCGCACGCGCACGCGCACGCGCACGCGCACGCGCACGTACACGCACACGCGCACGCGCACGCACACGCACACGAGCACGCGCACGCGCACGCGCACGCGCACGCGCATGCGCACGCGCACGCGCACGCGCACGCGCACGCACACGCACACGCACACGCACACGCACACCCACACGCACACGCATTCGCGCACGCACACGCACACGCACACGCACACGCACACGCATCGTCGGCGGCGAGGCAGAGGCGCTATGCTTCAACGGGTGGCGATCCGGGGCAACCGAAGTGCGAACTGGCCGGCAGGCAAGAGGGGGGGGAGGATTCGGGCGGCCGCGCAGAGGACCAGAGGAGAGAAACACCACGCAGACGTGGAAGACTTCCGCAACGCACACACACACACGCACACCAGTACACTGGAGGCCCATGCCAAGAAACGCCCTGCTTGCCTCCAGCGTGCCCTGGGTTTCTCAGGTTTCGATGGTTTTGCGATGCAGAGCGTAACGTTTCCTCACCAAGAATCCACGGACGTCCTGGGGTCTCGGGGCTGGGTTTCTTGTGGAGGGTCTCTTCTGGACAGGGCTCCTGCTGCACACCAGAGGCGGTGAGCACAGGCGGAGTACCCGCGGCGTGCGGTGCAGCGCCTGCACGGCGGCGGGCGTGGCCGCCGCGGGGCGCCCCCAATGGCGGACGCCCCGGGGAGCGGCGCGGAGGCGCCACGGCCACGGGGGGAGGCGTCTCGTGCCTCCTCGGGCGGCCCGCGCAACGTTCCGCTCGGGGCGTCTCCTCCTCCTCCTCCTCCTCCTCCTATTCCTCCGCCCGCTCCTCCTCCTTCTCCTTCTCCTTCTCCTTCTCCTCCTCCTCCTTCTCCCTTCTCCTCCTCCTCCTCCTTCTCCTTCTCCTCCTCCGTCCCCTCCTCCTCTTCGTCCTTCTTTCCCATTTCTTTTCCGTATAGATATTTTCTCCTGTCGCACCCCGAGGCCAGCTTTCGGGGCGGGCCGGGCGTTTCGCATGAGACTTTTTTACCATTTAGGATTCTGAAGCTTATGCATTGGGAACAGTTTCGCAGATGGAGGGCGGTCGTTTCCAAAATGTGACTCTCGCTTTAGCGTGGCGCACATTCATTTTACACATTTGCAAGGGTTTTACGGATTTAGGGCGGATCGTTTTCACATTGTAGCTCTCGCCTGAGCGCGGCGCACATTCGTTTCAAACAATTGCAAGAGTTTCGTGGGTTGAGCGCGGGTGGTTTTCAAAATGTAGCTCTCGCTTTAGCGCGGCGCAAATTCATTTCAAAAATTTGCAAGAGTTTCACGGATTGAGGGCGGCTGGTTTTGAACATGTGGCTCTCGCTTAAGCGCGGCGCAGATTCGCTTTCAACATTTGCAGGAGTTTCACGGGTTCCCATCATCAACGTGCCAGAAATGGTGTTTTGAAAGGATTCAGGATTATGCGGGCGCAACAGTTATGATGATTCGCTGTGTTGACGTCCCAGGAATTATACTCTGGCACGTGTCAGGATTGTCAAGACGCAACAGTCAGATTGATCCGTGGCCTTGGAATCCCGAGAACAATGTTTTGGGATGCTTCAGGGTCTTCAAACTGTTGTCTTCCAAGGAGGCAATTCCTTGAACGGAAATGAACCGTTGTAGGGGCCTATGAAGAGGGAACTTGGAGGGAGGGTTCATTCCAACATCGTTGATGACTCTTGGGTTTACACTGGTCCTCTTCCTCCTCCTCCGCTCCCTCCTCCTGGCCAGCGGCCTCAGATCACCGAGCCTCGATGTTCCCCGGCCCTCCTCGTCTCTCGAGCCCGGTTCCCCGGGATCCTCCTCGACCGTCGATGCTCCTCGGCGCTCTTCGTTCCTGTTCGATCCTCGAGCCCGCGAAACGCAGTTCTCCCTGCTTCCCCCTCACTCCCCCTTATCCCGTCTCCTTGTCATTCTCTTCCTTCCCTTCTCATCTTCCTCTTCCTTCCTCCTCCTTATCACGTCCTTGTCCTTGACGTCTTCCTCGCCTCATCCCTCCTTATCCTCCTACTTCCATCCCTCTTTGTCCTCGTCCTTCCTCCTCGTCCTTCCTCCTCGTCGTTCTCCACCCTCCCTCCGTCCCTTCCTCCCTCCCTCCCTCCCCTCCCTGCCTCCTCCCTCCTTCCTCTTCTCCCTCCTCCCCTCCCTCCTGCTCCGTTGGCGCATGGCAGGGCAGGATGCCTCGCCGCAGCCAGGGCCTCCCCCCGTCCCCGCTCTCGCTTCCTCCCTGCTCCGGTCGCCGCCCACGTCCGTCCCGCGGCACCCGAGCTGGCCCGTGCGAGCAGCAGACCTTCGGGGCGTCCTGTGCTCAGAGCGGGCGCCTTGAGGTGCACGAGGCGCCTGGCCGTAGGCGCTCTCCCGCGCGACGCCGCGGGTTGCGCCGTCCTCGGGGGCCGCGCAGGCCGCAGGCGCCGGCGCCCGAGGCTTGTGAGCGGCAGGCCGGAGCCAGGGGCCCAGGCTTAGGTCGGGCATGTCCTCCTGCATGCGGGTTTGGACGGGAAAATGGAAGGTAGTCCCGACATCTTCGAGCATAGTCGAAAAATGATCGAAACATCGCCCCCAGACTCTTTTTCGATACTCTGTGAGTCTTCCTCCTGTAGAAGAGAGGCATGCCCGACTTCAGCCCAGGTCTGGATCCGAGCTCACGTCACGGTGGCCAGCGCTCACGGGGGGTCGGGCCCCTTCCCCTCCCGCTGGCCCTGGCTTGGGCGCCGCGCGCCCCCGATTCCCCCTTCCCGCCCTCCGCTGACCCGGCAAATTTGCCACCACCACCGCCACATGTAGGACGGGGACGAGGAGGGCCTCTTCCTCCTCCTCCTCCTCCTCCTCCTTTTCCCTCTCCTCCTTCCCTCCTCCTCCTCCTCCTCCTCCTCCTCCTCCTCCTCCTCCTCCTCCTCCTCCTCCCTCTTCCCCCCCCACCCTCCTCCCTCTCCTAATTCGTGGCCGCCTTGGGTTCTCGACAGGGCCCTGGCTGACCCAGGTTTGCGCTGACCCGGGGTAGTATGTTCCCAACCAGAGCGTGCAGGCGCACTGGCAGCGGAAGCGTGCAGTCATACCAGGGCCAGAGTGCACCGTTCTCTCCAGGTCGCCTGCAGGGGCGCGGAGGCAACGGTGCTTCGAACCTCGCAGTCTGGACAGAAGAGTGGTTCTTGTCCACGGGCGGCGCGAGAGCGTGGAGATAATGGTGGTCCGCGCCTCGCGCTGCGCGAGGCGCGAAGCCGGGTGCCAGATGATTTAGTTTATCCTGTGGGTCATCCAGGGTGATTTGTTCTCTAGCGTGCAGCTTCTCCTTTCGAGAGGGAAGCGGTACCTTCGGCTGGACGGGCTTTATCGTGTACGCGAGGCCGGCATGACTTCGATGAGTGGGTGTCCGTTTCATTTATTTATGTCCTCATCATCGTCATGATCCACCTCCCCGTCCTCATGCCTTACCCTCCCTGTTGAACTGGCACATTTTGCGATCGAGCTTCGATACCATCAGCTGGGCTCACGCCAGACGTGGTGGTGGTGTCAGGGCGAGCGTTCTGGACTGCTAGCCGCGCTTTTCGGACTTCGGCCGCCCTTCGCCCGCGGACATGTGGACAAAGCTCACTGATTCGAAGAATCGTCGATCGCTTTGGGGCGTAACTCCAGTCAAGGTACCGGATGATAAGGAATTGTGTCTTTTGGTTTATGATGGGGTCGAGCGGGTCGTTGGCCTTGCCCTTCTTTGTCTTCGCCATTGCATGAGGTTTGTAATTCTTGACGCTCCGTGTATCATCACCACTACATCCAGACACGATCACCAGGCGAGTTGCCTTGATCAGGAAAGTGTAGGAGCATGAGTGAGACCAGGAGGGGTAGGTCGCCGAATCGACGTCTAGTATAATCAACCATAAAGGCCTTCGCAGATGTTTCGATGTGGGATCCTCTTGGAGAATTCTTTCGGGCCATCTTGGGGCACTCTAGGGTCCATTTTGCAGGCCTTTGGGGCACTCTTGAGGTCCTCTCGTGGGCCTCAGGGGCTCTCTTTGGGCCGTCTTGTTGGATATCCACAACTAATGGCGGTGGTTTCAATTAGCGTTGCCTCTCTCGAGTTTGACATGTCGCCTCTTGGGTCCCTCTTGGGGCGCAGTTCTGGCGCTCTGGGGATCTTTCGGGGGCCATCTTGGGGTCCCTCTGGCCCCTCTTGGGCGATCTTGGAGCCATGATGAAGACTCAGAAGTCCGCTGGAAGCGAAACGGCGAGACTTCGCCGCGAGACGTCCAAACTCATTGAGAAGCCATGCTCTTTTTACCTAACAGCGAAGACTGATAGGTTTCTAGTGGTCTAAAAAGAGCTCACAGATCACTCCACAGGGGGGTCCGGGCAGGTGTTGGGAGTTGCCGGGCGGGCCTGTGCCGAGCTCGTTTTTCACCAACAGTCACACACTTCGTCCCAGGCATTCTTGCAACTGTAGGCCACTTCGTGTTCCCAGAACTCCATTCCCGGGCCACATTTTGGATGCCCGGAGCCAACTGTAGGCCACTTCGTGCTCTTCGATTTCCCAGAACTCCATTCCCGGGCCACATTTTGGATGCCCGGAGCCAACTGTAGGCCACTTCGTGGTCTTCGAGTTCCCAGAACTCCATTCCCGGGCCACATTTTGAATGCCCGGAGCCAACTGTAGGCCACTTCGTGGTCTTCGACTTCCCAGAACTCCATTCCCGGGCCACATTTTGAATGCTGAGGCAGGCTGATGCTGAGGCTGAGGCAGGCTGAGGATGAGGCAGGCTGAGGCTGAGGCCGAGGCTGAAGGCAGACTGAGGCTGAGGCTGAAGCAGGCTGAGGCTGAGGCTGAGGCAGGCTGAGGCTGAGGCTGAGGCAGGCTGATGCTGAGGCAGGCTGAGGCTGAGGCTGAGGCTGATGCAGGCTGAGGCTGAGGCAGGCTGAGGCTGAGGCCGAGGCTGAAGGCAGACTGAGGCTGAGGCTGAAGCAGGCTGAGGCTGAGGCTGAGGCAGGCTGAGGCTGAGGCAGGCTGAGGCTGAGGCTGAGGCAGGCTGAGGCTGAGGCTGTGACTGTGACTGCCGTTGCCACTGCGACTGTCATCGCGAATGCGACTACGACTGCGAGAACAGCAGAATTCTACAACTGGATTCTCATCTGAATCTTAAGGGGAATGCTTCCAGATATGCTCCTACACATCGCTGTTAGGTTGCTTTGCCGGGATAATTTTGAGAGGTTCAAGCAGCAACAATTCCAACATCACCACCTGTACTTCCCGCCACGGCCCCTGAAAAGGCTCCCCAGGCGGCAACCAGTCCCAGCGGAGCTTTGAGGAGGCCCCCGGAGGGCCCACACAGAGCTCAAACAGAGCCCCAGAAGCATCCCAAGCTCTCCGCGTTTGGGCAGGGGCGGTCACCGCGTCAGAGTGCTGGCCGCATCTTGAGGTCCTCTTGGGGCCGACTTGGGGGTCTCTTGGGCCGTTCTGGGGCCATCTTGGAGGCCTCTTGGGCGATCTTGGGGCGATCTTTGGGAGCTCGGCAAAATCCTAATTCACCTAATGCAAATCAATGATTTTGGCCTCTTCGGGTCCTCCTGCTGGAGGGCTTCTTGGAGGCTCTGTGAGCCGTTTTTGAGGCCTCTTGGGGACCTCTTGGACCGTCTTGGGCCGTCTTGGTGGCTTCTTGGGCGAACTTGCATGCATCTCGGACTCGCTTGGACCGTCTTAGAGGCCATCTTGGACCATCTTGGACGAACTTGGAGGCCATCTTGAGGCCTCTAGGGGGCCTCGTGGGCTCTCTTGGTGGCCTCTTGGGGCCTCCTGGGGGCCTCTTGGAGCGGAAAGCTCGAATGGTCGGTTCGTGTTCGCCCTCTTGGGGCCCTCTTGGGGCCCTCATGGGCGATCTTGGGCGCTCATGGGTCGTTTTGGGGCCCTTTTGGACCGTCTTGGGGCCCTCTTGGGGGCCTCTTGGGTGGCTCTTGGGCCGTCTCGGGGCGGTCTTGGGGGCCTCTGGGGCCATCTTGGGGCGTCGGACGCCCGAACACGCGAGACCACGAGAAACACAGGGAGAACACATGGAACATTTGTGATTTTTGCCTCTTAAGGCCCTCTATGGGGACCTCTTGGAGCGCTCTTGGGGCTTCTTTGGGGTTTCTCTAGGGCCGTCTTGGGGCCATCTTGGGCGTCTTGGAGCGCTCTTGGGCTGTCTTGGAGGCCTCCTATGCGTTTCTTGGGGCTCTCCGGGCCAGTCATGTGGCCTTATGGCCTCTGGAAGGTCCACGCGACCGAGCCCAAGAACGCGCGAGAGAGCGAGGCAACGCCAGGAATAGTTGAGAATTTTGGGCCCGAGCCTCCAGAACACTGTAATCCCCCAGTCCTGAGTCCAGAGAAGAGGGAACCCTTGAGGACCTGAGGACACTCCACTTCGTGCCTCGGGGCACGGTAGCATATATACACATTCACACACACACACACACACATATATATATATATATATATATGGGCGCTCGGGCATCACCGCCCCCCTGAAAATCCGCAAGCTCATGGCAACGATGCGTCGGGCGCATCTTTCATGTCTCCTAACCGTGATCGCAGAGTGCCTCATCATGAACGACAGCGTAAACAATTTCAAGGGGTTCAGTAATAAGGAGTCCTTATGTGTAGAATTTCATGAGAAACCCTTCTGTTGAGGATTTCAAGAGGAATCTTCTGAGGATTTCAATAACAACCCTGCTGTGGAGGACTCCAATAGGAATCCCTTTGTGGAGGAGTTCAACAGGATTCCGTCTGTAAAGGAGTTCAATAGGAATCTTTCTGCTGAAGCTTCAAGTAGGAATTCTGCTGTGGAGGGTTTCAGTCTGACTCCTCCTGTAGAGGGTTTCAATAATCATCGTTCCGTAGAGGCTATCAATAGGAATCTTGGTGTGGAGGGTTTCAATCGACCCTTCCGTTGATGATTTCAATAGAACTCCTTCTGCGGAGGGTTTCAACTCCTGTGGAGGATTTCAATAGAAGTCCTGCTGTTGAGGATTTCAGAATGAGTCCTTTGTGGAGGATTTCAATAGGAATTCTTCTGTGGAGGAGTTCAATATAGTCCTTATGTTAAGGATTTACACCGGATTCCTTTCGTAAAGAATTTCAAGAGTAATCTTTTTGTAAAGGATTTGAGTGGGATTTCGGCTGTGGAGGGTTTTAGTAGGACTCCTTCTGTAGAGGGTTTCAATCGGAATCTTTCTGTAGAGGCTATCAATAGGAATCCTTATGTCGGGGATTTCAATAGAAATCGTTTTGTGGAGAAGTTCAATCGGAATCCTTTTGTGGAGGAGTTCAATCGGATTCCGTCTGTAAAGGATTTCAATAAGTGTCTTTCTGTTGAAGCTTCAAGTAGGAATCATGCTGTGGAGGGTTTCAGTAAGACTCTTTTTGTAGAGGGTTTCGATCTGAATTATTCTGTAGAGGCTATCAATGTGAATCCTGGTGTGGGTGGTTTCAATTAGAACCCAAAAAGGGTTTCAATCTGAACCCTTCAGTAGCGGATATCAATGAAAATCCCGCGGTGGAGGGTTTTAACTATTGTGGAGGATTGCAATAGGAATCCTGCTGTTGAGGATTCTCAAGGGATTCCCTTTGTGGAGGATTTCTATAGGAATCCTTCTGTGGTGGAGTTCAATCGAATCCTCATGTACAGGATTTCAATCGGTTTCCTGATGTAAAGGATTTCAGCAGGAATCCTTCTGTAGAGGCTTCCAATAGGAATCCTTCTGTGGAGGGTTTCAGTCTGACTCCTTCTGTAGAGGGTTTCAATCGGAATCCTTCTGTAGAGGTTATCAATGGGAATCTTGCCGTGGAGGGCTTCAATCGGAACGAACCTTCTGTCGAGGATTGCAGTAGAAGTCCTCCGGCAGAGGGCTTCATCTCTTGTTGAGGATTTCAGTAGAAATCCTGCTGTTAAGGATTCCAATGGAAATCCTTCTGTGGAGGATTTCAGTCTGACTCCAGCTGTAGAGGATTTCAATAGGAATCCTTCAGTAGAGGCTATCAATGGTAATCTTGCTGTGGAGGGTTTCGATAGGAACCCTTCTGTATAGGATTGCATTATGAACCCTTTTGTAGCGGATATCAATAGAAATCCTGCGGTGGAAGGTTTCAACTACTGTGGAGGAGTTCAGCGGAAATCCTGCTGTTGAGGATTCTAATATGAATCCTTTTGTCGGGGATTTCAGTAGAAATCCTTTTTGAGGAAAAGTTCAATAGGAATCCTTCTGTGGAGGAGTTCAATCAGATGCCGTCTGTAAAGGAATTCAATCAGAGTCTTTCTGTGGATGCTACAAGTAGGAGTCCGACTGTGGAGGGTTTCAGTAGAACTCTTTCTGTAGAGGGTTTCACGATGAATCCTTCTGTACAGACTATCCATAGGAATCCTGCTCTGGAGGGTTTCAATCGGAAACCTTGTGTAGAGGATTCCAATAGGAACCCTTCTGTCGCGGATGGCAATAGAAATCCTGCTGTGGAGGGTTTCAGCTCCTGTGGAGGAGTTCAATGGACATCCTGCTTTGGAGGATTCTAACAGGAATCTTTCTGTGGAGGATGTCACTAGGAATCCTTCTGTGAAGGAATTCTTCACGCTTCGCGTATCCCCAGCAACTCTTGCGAAGCATGGCGATAGTCGTGTTTTTCAGGCGTGTTTCCGCCTGCCCCCGCATGTCTCCCCTGTTCCTCCTTCCTCCCGCCTCCTTGTACATCCTCCTTGTGGTGGGAGCGGGAGAAGGACGAGGCGGAGGAGGAGGGAGAGAAAGCGCTCCTCGTGGTTTGAGTCGTTTGGGGTTTCTCGTCCTGGTGTGAGTCGTTCGGGCCCTTCTTCCTGGTGTGAGTCGTTCGGGCTCTTCGTGGTGTGAGTCGTTCGGGCTCTTCGTCCTGGTGTGAGTCGTTCGGGCTTCTCGTGGTGTGAGTTGTTCGGGCCCCTCGTCCTGGTGTGAGTCGTTCGGGCCCCTCCTCCTGGTGTGACTCGTTCGGGCTCCTCGTGGTGTGAGTCGTTCGGGGCCCTCGTCGTGGTGTGAGTCGTTCGGGCTCCTCGTGGTGTGAGTCGTTCGGGCGCCTCGTCCTGGTGTGAGTCGTTCGGGCCCCTCCTTCTGGTGTGAGTCGTTCGGGCTCTTCGTGGTGTGAGTCGTTCGGGCCCCTCGTCCTGGTGTGAGTCGTTCGGGCTCCTCGTGGCGTGAGGCGTTCGGGCACCTCGTCCCCTTTTTGGGCGTCTTGGGGGCCTCTTGGCGGCCCCAGGGGCTTCTAGGAGCGTCTTGGGTGCCTTGGGGGAGCCTCTTCGGGCCTCTTGGGAGCCTCTTGGAGGCCGTTTGGGGCGTCTTGGGGGCCTCTTGGCGGCCCCAGGGGCTTCCAGGAGCGTCTTGGGTGCCTCGGGGGAGCCTCTTGGGGCCTCTTGGGGGCCTCTTGGGGGCATCTTGGGGGCCTCTTGGAGGCCTCTTGGGGGCCTCCTGGGGGCCTCTTGGGGCCATCTTGGGGCCTCTTGGTGCCTCCTGGGCGCTTCTTGGGGCCATCTTGGAGGGAATGGATCTAAGAAGAGGGGAGCTTTAATGAGCGCTGCCCCCCTCATAAGAGCAAAAGGAGGCCAAAACCTTCGTAAAATCAAGGATTTTGCCTTGAAAGAAGAGGGGAGCTTTAAGGAGCGCTGCCCCCCATCAGAAGGCCAAAATGGGGCCAAAACCGTAGTAAAACCAATGATTTTGGCTTCAAAGAAGAGGAGAGGGTTTTTTCTTCCTCCCCCCGTCGGGGCCAGAATCCTCGTGAGGGGTGTCGTTTTTTAGCCCTCCCAGGAGTCGAAAAGGACTCCCCTGACCACCCGCGGTGGGACCTCTCCAGGCCCAGGGGAGGGGGTAGGGGGAGGGGTAAACCCCTCCCCGAAGGGGAAGAAGGAGGGTTGAGAACAGAGCGGGCTCTCCAAACCACTCACGCCCAAAGGGCTGGTGGGATTCAATAGGAATCCTTTGTGGAGGAGTTCAATAGGAATCCTTATGTAAAGGAGTTCAGTCGGACTCCTTATGTAGAGGATGTCAGTCGTAATCCTTCTGTAGAGAGTTTCAATCGGAATCCTGCTGTTGGTGACTTCAAGAGGAATCGTTATGTAGAGGATTTCAGTAGGAAATCGTTGTGTCGAGGATGGAATATTCCAATCGGAATCCTATGGTAAGATATTTTGATGGGGTTCAGCCCTTGCAATCTTCCTTTCCAAGAGGCTGAACCCCCCCCCGGCACCACCTCCACCTCCGCTTCCACCTCCTGCCTCGTCTCCGCCGCCGCCCTCGCGGCGTCCCCTGCCGCCCCCTCCTGCTCCTCCCCTCCCGCCGTTCGCTCCCAAGGGGGAGGGAGGGAGGAACCGAAAAACGAGAAGCACACAAGGAACAACCAGCAAATCCAACAAACGTCACTAAGCCCAGAGCTGGAAAACCAACAAAACACAGGAAGTAGCAACAAACACAACAAACAAAACAAATGACTTTGTCCACCGCCCACCACCCACCACCCACCCCCAGAGTAAGGAAGTTTTGTTGTTTTGTTGTTGTTGTTGTTTTTGTTGTTGTTGTTGTTGTTGGTGTTGTTGTTTTTGTTGTTGTTGTTGTTGTTGTTGTTGTTGTTGTTGTTGTTGTTGTTGTTGTTGTTGTTGTTGTTGTTGATGTTGTTGTTGTTGATGTTGTTGTTTTTGTTGTTTTTGTTGTTGTTGCTGTTGTTGTTGAACTCTCATCTCTGAAGAATAATCATTGATGATCCCCCCCGTCCGGTGCACATTGTTTTGTTCGATTGAAGTGCCCTTCTCGGGGCTCGCACCTTGTTTTTTTTTATAAGGGAAAGCCTTGAGAGTCAAACTTTGTCGTTGGCCCCCGGTTTACAACAACAACGGCTCCCGCCTGATACTCCCTCGCAATTTATTGAAGAATCGCGCTCTCGCTTGGGAGGTCCCTGCAATTTACCACCGGATCGCGGCTCCCGCTTGATACTTCCTCACAATTTATTGCAGAATCGCGCTCTCGCTTAGGAGCTCATCGCAACTTACCACCGAATCGCGGCTCCCGCTTGATAGTTCTTCACAATTTATTGCAGACTCGCGCTCTCGCTTAGGAGCTCATCGCAACTTACCACCGAATCGCGGCTCCCGCCTGTTACTTCCTTACAATTTACTCAGATGCCGTTCCTCGACACTCAGCAATCGCGCTCCTGCTAAATATTGCCTGGCGGTTCAAGCAGAATTTACGCTTCAACGACCCGCCCGCTCGACCCGCCCGTCTGGGCCTGCCCGCCCGACTAGCCCGTTAGGGACTGCAGTCGCCGCTCGCTGCCCTTCGCCCGCCTCCGATGCCCCCTATCTGCCCGTACTGGTTCTGCGGTCGCCTTCGCTCGCTGCCCTTCGTGGCCCCGCTGCTGCCCTCAGTGGCCCCGCCGCTGCCCATTGTGGCCCCGCATTATATGCCCCTCGTGGCCCCCGCTCGCAGTCGCCCGTCGTGGCCCCATACGCATGCCCGTCGTAGCCCCGCTGTCGCCCTTCGTGGCCTTCTCGCTGCCCTTCGTGGCCCCGCTGCTGCCCTCAGTGGCCCCGCTGTCGCCCTTTGTGGCCCCATATACGAATGCCCTTCGTGGCCCCCGCTCGTTCGCGCCCGTCGTGGCCCCATATGCATGCCCTTCGTGGCCCTGCTGTCGCCCTTCGTGGCCCCCTCTCTGCCCTTCGTGGCCCCGTTTCTGCCCTCAGCGGCTCCGTCGCTGCCCTCTGTGGCCCCGGATTAATTGCCCTTCGTGGCCCCCGCTCGCTCGCGCCCTTCGTGGTCCCATACGCATGCGTTTCGTCGCCCCGCTGTCGCCATTCGTGGCCCCCTCGCTGCCCTTCGTGGCCCAGTTTCTGCGCTCAGTGGCCCCGCTGTCGCCCTTTCTGGCCCCATATATGTATGCCCTTCGTGGCCCCCGCTCGTTCGCGCCCGTCGTGGCCCCATATGCATGCCCTTCGTGGCCCTGCTGTCGCTCTTCGGTCCCCTCTCTGCCCTTCGTGGCCCCGTTTCTGTCCTCAGCGGCTCCGTCGCTGCCCTCTGTGGCCCCCTATACGTATGCCCTTCGGGGCCCCCGCTCATTCGCGCCCGTCGTGGCCCGCGCCAACAAAGGCTCCCGCCTGCGTTCCCGCACGTTTTCGGAGCCTCTGGAACTGCTCGGTGGTCATCGGGGCCATTCCGAGGCCCCCCTCATGGGAGGCTTTCGGATTTCGGGTGCCTTCAATCCCCCGCGCTTTGTTTCCGCACCAGTCCCCGCTCGTATCCACCCGCCCCCACTTTTCAACGTTCTTTCCCAGTCTTCTCTACCCTTTTCCTTTTATCTTCATTTTCATGTCGTTCGTATTCCATTGCTATTCCTCCGTTCTTCGCATTCCGCCCACTCCTCCCCAGGCCATTCCATCCCGCGCCAACAATCTGCGCCCTTTCCCGCTCGCATTCCGCATTTCTCCCAAACTATTCCCAGTCCCTCCTCCAGATGCCTCCGTGCGCGCCCCGCTCCTCCGCACCCCTCCCGGTTCCTCTTCTCCCGCTCCTCCTCCTGAGACCCTACTCTTGTCCACTCCGTCCCAATTTACTCCATATCCTCGCGCTCCTCTCGACGCGGTTGCAGCTCTCGTTATCCTTCCGCCCCGCTCTCCCAGCATCCCGCTTCTTTTCAGGGTTCCACGAAATCTGTTTCTGGCACCAGTTCGCAACTGTGCGTCTCCTCGTGGGGGTATTCGCGATATGTTCTTTCAAGGGGGTGGTGCGCGGCGCTGTTTATGGCGCGACCCATGGCGAAACTCATCGTTAACGTGTGTTGGAGTGGCTGGCGCCAGCCAAAGCGCAAGCTGAATCGCCACTCACAGCGCAAATCATCGTCCTCCCTCCTTCTTGCCCCCCCTTCCTCCGATCCCTTCGCCTTCATTATCCCCCGTTATTTATTGCCCTTTGTTTTCAGGGGCTTCACCAACCGCGCGTGGCAGGGGATGAAGATGCCCCCCCAAAAGGGGGTGCGATCGAATGCGAAGAGGGCGGGTCTCCAGGTTTTGGGCTACGCATATTGAATGGCACGCGAGCAGATAAGGGCGAACCGTCTTAACATTGTTGTTGTTGTTGTTGTTGTTGTTGTTGTTGCTGTTGCTGTTGTTGTTGTTGTTGTTGTTGCTGTTGTTGTTGTTGTTGTTGTTGTTGTTGTTGTTGTGGTTGTGGTTGTTGTTGTTGTTGTTGTTGTTGTTGTGGAACATTATTCCTTCTAAAGAATTATTATTGTTGGGACCCCTGGTGCGCGACCTCTGCGCCGCGCCTAGGCCGCAGCTACATTTTCATCATTTTTTCGCGAAAGCTTCAGAAAAGTGGATGAGCTCCGGATCCGGTTTTTTGTTGACGCTCGTTTTCCCTTGCAAAAAACAATAGAAAATGCAAATTCTTGTTCTTACTTGATCAAATTGCAAGAATCCCTTGCAAAAAATAAGGTAAAGTGGACATTCGTGCGCGCAAGACGAAATCCTTCCAAAACCTTAGGTTTCGTAGCGATTTTAACATAAAAACATCAAAAACCCAATGGTTTTTTTTAAGAAAAAAAATGTCAAAATGTCCTTCCGCGCGCGCTGTCCGAATCCCACAAAACCAATGGTTTTTCAACATTTATGTTACATGAGCTCGCGCGAGCTACTTTTTCTTGTTCTAACATAATCAAATTTCAATAATCCCTTGCAGAAAATAAGGTAAAGTGGACATTCGCGCGCGCAAGACGAAATCCTTCCAGAACCTTAGGTTTCGTAGCGATTTCAACATAAAAGCATCAAAAACCCAATGGTTTTTAAAAAAAATGTCAAAATTTCATCCCGCGCGCGCTGTCCGAATCCCACAAAACCAATGGTTTTTCAACATTTATGTTACATGAGCTCGCGCGAGCTACTTTTTCTTGTTCTAACATAATCAAATTTCAATACTCCCTTGCAAAAAAAAGTAAAGTGGACATTCGCGCGCGCAAGACCAACAAAAAACACGACGATCTCAGGAACTTGCCCCAAAAATGTGACCAACTCCGCTCTCTCTGTCTCTCTCTCTGTCTGCTCTCTGTCTCTCTCTCTGTCTGTCTGTGTCATGTATTGTATGTCACAATTGCAGGATGCTGGGCACACGCGCGCCCCGAATAAGTGACCAAGTTCTGTGGGTGTGTACCCCACGCCAGTGTAGTAGCCACGGTCGTCCGCACGCCACGAAGTGAAGTGTCCCAACGTCATAGGGCGGGAAGCTGGGTTTGGGTGGTCGCGAAGAGTCGTTTGGATATTTGGTAGAGCTTGAACTGCCCCCCCACGAAGTGGGGGTATTGTCTCGCGTCGCATGAAAACCCTGGCACTGGTGAGAACACTGAGCGTTCGGGTAAAATGATGTTGTTGTTGTTGTGTTGTTGTTGTTGTTGTTGTTGTTGTTGTTGTTGTTGTTGTGTGTTGTTGTTGTGTTGTTGTGTTGTTGTTGTTGATGGACACGTGCGGGGCCGCCCCGTTTCCCCCCCCCCCCCCCCCCCACGCGCAGACGCGCGCGCGCCAACGCCGACGCCCCAACAACCCCGTGGGGCCCCTGCGGTGGCCCCGTCGGGGCCCGACGGGGTGTTCGTGTTGGTGTCATATAGGATTTCGTAGGGGTCCTACAGGATATTTGGTGGCTTTGCACGACGCCATCGGGAACCTATACGATTCCATTGGAATCCTATAGAAATGCCATAGGGATCCTATACGATTCCATGGGGATCATATCGGATTCCAGTGAGATCCCGTAGGATGCCATATGGGACCCTATCGGGTTCCAGAGGTATCCATAGAACTCCCACTGGGATCCTTGAGCATCTTTGTAAGGTCCCCATGGAACCCTATCGGAGTTATACAGGATCCCCATGGAATAGTCGAATATTCCAAAGGGAATCCTCCCAAAGTCCTACATTGACCCTATGGAATGCCATTTGTTCTCCATGGAATCGTACAGGACCCGCGTGAAATCTTGTAGGACCCCTACAGGATCCCGATGGAATTTCATAGGACCCGTATGGAATCGTATAGAAATCTTTTATGGAATCCTATGGGTTCCCGATGGAATCCTACGGGAGTCTCATAGGGTCCCCATGGTGGCCGTGCCGCTGAGCACATCCTTAAGCTATTCCCCGTAGGAATCCTCAGGGGATCCTTCGGAATCCTTCGGGGATCATACGGAATCCTTAGGGAATCCTGAGGAACCCCGAGGGAATTCAGAGGATGATAAGGGGGAGGAAACAATAGGAACCCAAGCAGAAGGAGGAGGAGGATGATGAGCAGGAGGGGGAGGCGGAGGAGGAAACGGATGAGGCTACTGCTGCTGCTAGTGCTACTGCTAGTAATATTACTGCTACTGCCACTATTACTACTTCTATGGCTATCCGTACTACAACTACCACTACTACTACTACTACTACTACTACTACTACTACTACTATTACTACTACTACTACTACTGCTACTACTACTACTACTGCTACTACTACTATTACTACTACTACCACTACTACTACTACTACTACTACTACTACTACTACTACTACCACCACTACTGCGGCTATTATTGCTACTATTACTATCACTATTACCTTTTTTTTTATTGTTATTACTATTAATATATCTTTTATTCGTCCTACGCATACTATTATTACGACTTCTAATACTACTGGTACTACTCGTACTAGTAGTACTACTGGTACTACTTGTACTAGCACTACGAATACTGCTGCCACGACTACCACCACAACTATGATCATTACTACTACTACTCGCACTACTACTACTACTACTACTATTACTACTACTACTACTACTACTACTGCTTCTCTTACTACTACTACTGCTACTACTACTACTATTCCCACCACTCCTACTACTCCTACTACTCCTACTCGAAATACTTTTCTTCTTTTTCTTCTTACTACCACGACGACGACGACTACTACTACTACTACTACTGCTACTATTACTGCCGCCAGTACTACTACTACTACTACTACTACCTACTACTACTACTACTACTACTACTACTACTACTTCTACTACTACTACTACTACTACTACTACTACTACTACTATTACTACTACTACTACTACTACTACTACTACTACTGCTACTGCTACTGCTACTGCTACTACTAGTATTACTACCACTGCCACTACTACTACTCCTTTTGCTAATATTACAGGCCGTGAAGGCTTTTGTAGAGGATCCCATACAGGGCGTGCAGGCTCTGTATAGGATCCCGTACAGGCCGTGTAGGCTCTGTATAGGATCCCAAGCAGGCCGTGTAGGCTCTGTATAGGATCCCATACGGGGCGTGTAGGGTTTGTGTCGGATCCCACGCAGGCCGTGTAGGCTGTGTATAGGAACCCATACAGGCTGCGGATGCTTTGTATAGGGTCCCATACAGGGCGTGTAGGCTTTGTGTAGGATCCCGCACAGGCCGTGTAGGCTTTCTATAGGATCCCGTACAGGGCTTGTAGGCCCTGTATAGGATCCCATACAGGGCGTATAGGCTCAGTATAGGATCGCATACAGGGCGTGTAGGCTCTGTACAAGATTCCATACACGGCGTGTAGGCTCTGTATAGGATCCCACACAGGGCGTGTAGGCTCAGTATAGGATCCCACACAGGCCGTGTGGGCTGTGTATAGGATCCCATACACGGCGTGTAAGCTCTGTGTAGTCCCATACAGGCCGTGTAGGCTCTGTATAGGATCCCAAACAGGGTTTGTAGGCCCAGTATAGGATCCCATACAGGGCGTGTAGCCTCTGTATAAGATCCCATACAGGGCGTGTAGGCTCTGTATAGGGTCCCATACAGGGCGTGTAGGCTGTGTTTAGGAACCCGCAGGAAGGTGTTGATGAGAAAGACGGGGGAGGAGGAGTTTTGAGAGGCATGTGCACTTCCACGTGCAAACACACTTGCGAAAGCATGCACGCATGACGACATGCAGACAAGAACAAGGCTTCGAGCTCAATCAATGACCTTGCGATTTTTTAGAGGGACGGGGATGCCCGCACACATATATAGATATATGTATATATCTGTGCATGTATGTATATATATATATATATATATATATATATATATATGTATATGTATGCATATACAACATATATATATATATATGCACATACACATATACATATACATATACATATACATATACATATACATATACATATACATATACATATACATATACATATATACAAATATATACATATTTGTATATACCATTATATACAACCTATACGCATATATATACATAGAGAGACACATCGATATATAGATATATAGATATGTAGATAGATATATGTATGTGTATACATATTTTTCAGCTGTTTATAATCGGGGGGGGGTGCGACCCCCCTCCGAAACGGGACCCCCCCAGATCCGTGGCACGGGGGGAGGCCGGAAATCCTTGCCAAGGCGTGCGCGCAGGCGGGTGGCAGTCCCAAATCGATCGGCGAAAGGCCCAAGAGCCACCCAAGACGGTCCAGGATGGCATCCAGCTAGCCTTGCCCCCCGCCGGATGGCCGAAGGTTGCCCCAATGTCACCCCTAAGAGACGTTTGAACCCCAAAAACATCGATGCATTATTGTTTTTTTGTATGATTTTCGGATGCTCACTAATTCGGCCTTCCACGCGTCCGAGAACGCTGGCAACGCATTGACACCCGCTCCTAGACGGCCCAAATGAGTCCCATGAGCGCCCGAAATTGTTCCCAAACTGCCCACAACAGTCCCCATGACCGTCCAAAACTGACCCCACGACGGCTGGGGCAAGGCTTTAGACGCCACAATCGGTCCACGATGACATCATGCGGTCCAGGCTCTTGCTGGATGCTCGAAGGCGCTTCGAATTTCACCTCCAAGACGCGCTCGAACCCCTGAAAGTCATGATTTTCTGTGATTCTCACTCGGCTTGCCAGGCGTCCGAGAACGCAGGCACGTAGGCGAGGCACCGAAACCCTTTCCCGACTCCAGAAAAGCCGTACGGGGGCCCAAGACCCAAGACGGCTCCTAAACTGCCCACGAGCGGTCCCATGACCGCCCCAAATTGACCCCAAGGCGGCCGGCGGAAGACCCAAGACACGCCCAAGACGGTCCAAAATGGCATCAAGTTCGCCTTGGTCCTCGTCGGATGCCCTGGGGCGACCCGAAAGGTACCTCCAAGACACGCTCGAACCCGAAAAACACTGATGTTTCAATGATGTTGTAAGATTTGCTACCATTCGTTCCTTCGGCCTGCCGGGCGTCCGAAAACATTGTCAGTGCTCCGAACACCGCTCCAACTAAACCCAAACGCGCTTCCTGAATCCCCAAAGCGGCCCCACGAGGGGCCGGAACGGCCCCCAAACTGCCCAAGACTCAGCATCCTCACTCTTTAGGAAGGCGCCATGAGGGCCCTAGATGATTCCGAAACTGCCCATAGGCGGTTCCATGACAGCCCAGGGACACCGTCTGGACGCTCCTCACCAGGGCCACCCAGGAATTCTAGCTTTCCAGGGCGCCTTCTCAACGTTCACCCAAGCGTGCAAACGGGCGAGCGGCAGTCCCAAGATGCCCCGAGGACAGTCCGAGGTGGCTCCGGGATGGACCACACGGCCCTCACACCGCTTCGGCAGGCCCCCGTGTAGATCCCTGAGTTCTCGCCCGCTCAGATGGTATTTCATTACGTAGAGCCGCAGTTTGCTCACAACCCCAGGTTCGCAACAATTTTTCTGGAAATTCTGTTGCGCACCCAGGACTTCAGCAGTTTCCATTTACGCCATTCCGTACGCCCGTGGTCACCGACTGACAGCCTTTGCCCGTCCCAAGTTGATTGCCCCTTTCCCCCCTTCTTCCTCTTCTCCGTGATACGAGCGAGTTTGCATGCCCCAAAGGGAGAAGAGGTAGGCGCGACAGGCCAACCGCTCCAAAACTTCGAGGAACAAGATGCATGGCGCAAAGCTCCACTGCAGCCTTGTATGCATATATGGATAGGTATGGGTATGCTTATGATAATATACATACTTATATACTCATACATCTCTGTGTAACATGTGTGTGTATATATATGTCCACATATTTACATCATTGTATGTATGTATGTATGTATGTATGTATGTATGTATGTATGTATGTATGCATGTATGTAAATATGTATATGTATATATACGTATATATACGTATATATGTATATGTATATACATATATATATATATATATATATATATATATATATATGTGTATTCGACTTGCTCCGCCTCGTCGCTGCGCGCGAGGTCGCGACCGCCAAACAAGTGTGTGTGTTTTCGAATTGCTCCGCCTCGTCGCTTCGCGCGGGGCCGCGACCGTCACACAAGTGTGTGTGTGGGTGTGTATGCGTGTGTGTGTGTGCGTGTGTGTGTGTGCGTGTGTGTGTGTCTGTGTGTGTGTGTGTGGGAGAGAGGGGTTTTGCGGGAGGGACGGTGTGAAGAGGTGGGGAAAGGGAAGGGAGGGGGAATGGGGAACGGAAGGATGCGGATGATGTCGAAGAGGTGGGCCAGAGTAAATCGGGGGTGCAGCAGCGATGCCGGGATCCTTTCTGTGTCCGGTGTCCTCAATTTTCGGTTTGTGCAGGCATCCCTCTTCACTACGGGCTGCCCGTCTCGAGCGACGATGGCCACACGGGCCCGCCAGTTGATCAAGAGCGCCGCTTCCAAAATGAGGCGCTCTCCACAGGGCGTACAGTTCGGGGGGATGTCCAGCGATAGTCGTTTCGAGAAAGATTCGCCTTCCGCTTGTGTAACCACTGCGCCCCGTGTTGGGAAAGCGCCGCCGTCGATCCGTGCGACTGCTTCACGACATCTACGTCTCTGTCCACACACTTTCTGGTAATTCGCCGGTAGCCCCAAGTGGAGAAGAACCGCCCTCCGTAGTGGTTGGGAGCTTTTACGACGAGTGTGGGCGGCGCTGAGACGAGAGCCACCTTCTGGAAGCTATCCGCCTTTCATCTTTGCAGCCGTTGGGAGCTTCTACGACGAATGTGCGCGGCGCCAGTCCTACAGCTGCATTTAGAAAACGACACGCCCTTTAGCCTTGTAGCAGTTGGCGATTTCAAGCTTCAGGGCCACACATGGTGAGGATGTCTCAGGTGAAGCGCCTGGCCCGCTCTATCGACATGCCTATTGTCACCAGGTGCGTTCCACTACTCGCAAAGTGCCTACTCGCAAATGTCCGACAACAATATGTTTTCTTCTATGTAATGTATCGTAATTCCCCCGCGGCGGATCCGGGCCATGCGACGAGGAGGTGTTTTCTATACGGGAGAGACACGGAGCAGGACGAGGACCAGTGCTTGAACGACACGGGGGGAGGAGGAGGAGGAGGAGGAGGAGGAGGAGGAGGAGGAAGAGGAGGAGGA
>CAUYUJ010018719.1:126068-148568 GCA_963575745.1 Prorocentrum cordatum
ATGATGATGATGATGATGATGATGATGATGATGATGATGATGATGATGCTGATGATGATGATGATGATGATGATGATGATGATGATGATGGTGATGATGATCATGAGGAGGACGAGGAGGGACCAGACGATGATGGAGCAGACGTGGAGTTTCCGATTGAAAGCTTTCTTGTCTAGTCCAGTTCCTTTCTGTGTCCCGGGTCTTCAGCCAATAGGCTCCTTGGGAGACTGGGATTCCGTCTCCCGTCCCCTTCCCTACCCTTTGCCATCCCTTCTTCTTTCCTGCGTCGCCCTTCCACTGGGCCGCCAGGTTCGCATCAGCACCTCACCCCTTGCCCTTCCCAGAAAAGGTCCAATCCCTTGCAGGCAGGAGTACTGGCTTGCACGACTGACCACGTCCGCCCTCGTTGCCTCCTCTGGCTTCTCCGTGACACCAGGACCAGGCACTGCTTTTGCATGCTCGAGCGGTGCTCCTCTTCCTTTCTCCTTCTGATCGTCTTTGCGCGTGCTGCTTTAAGTAAAACCTCGTCCGACTTACCACTTCTTCCACTCATTGGCCTCCATCCTAACTCAGCTCAGCATTCCGACATCCAGCATCCAGCATCCGACTATCCATTTCCACCCCAATCCGTCGACCGTCGACAACGACACCCACCCTCCACCAACCCGGCACTCCGACTCCAGCATCTGGCTTCCGACTCCCCACCTCCACCTCACCTATCGACCTCCAGCATCAAGGACACCTTGCACTGAGGGCTCCGGCCCACCCGCGCAGGCCCCAAAGGGCCCCGCCCTCGGCGGATCAGCGCGCTCTCCCCTCGCCCCTCGCCCACCCATGGGAGTTTCGGGGGCCATCTTGGGCCATCTTGGCAGTGATCGATCAAAGGGTGGGGGCTCCTTACCTAGGGCCCCCCCCCAGGAGGCCACCATGTGGCCAATACCTTAGTCAAAGCAATGCTTGTGGCTTTCTCGCCGAGGCCTCTTGCGGCGTCTTGGGTGTCTCTGGGGGGCCTCTTGGGGCCTCTTGGGGGTCTCTGAGGCTCTTGGAGGCATCTCGGGGGCCTCTCGGGGGCCTCTTGGGGCTTCATGGACACCTCTTGGGGCCCTCCTGGTGCACCTTTGGGGGCCTCAGGGGCCATCTTGGGGCCGTGTTGGAGGAGACGATCAGAGGAAGGGGGGCTCCTGAATCAGCCCCCTCAGGAGGCCAAATTGTGGCCAACGCCTCAGTACAAACAATGCTTTTTGCTTTCTCGCCGACGCATGTTGGGGCGTCTTGGGTGCCTCTGGGGTGCCTTCGAGGCCTCAAGGGGGTCTCTTGGGAGCCTCTTTGGGGCGTCTTGGGGGCCTCTCGGGGGCCTCGAGGGGCCTCTTGTCTTGGGCCCCTCTAGGGGCACCTTGGGAGCCTCTGGGGTCATCTGGGGGCCATCCTGGAGGAGATCGATCGAAGCATGGGCCGCACTACATTAGCACTCCCCCCCCAGAAGGCCAACATGTCTTTGAAACAACACAATGATTGTGGCTTCCTCGCCGATACTATCTTGAACGCCCCATCGTTTCGCAAAAAGCCCTATCCAGACCCAGTGGGAGGGGTTTAGGGGGAGAGGTCAAGACACCCCCTAAATAGCAAGCCGTTTCGCTCACTCCCACCCGCCCTCCCAACACATAAGGTACACCCGAGCCCGAGCCTGTTCAGTGGTCGTTTTTGGATGGGCAGCTTCTGGGAACCAACAACGACCCCATGTGCGCGACGCTAGGGTGAGGTGCGCCACGCGTGCCAGGCGCGCCACGCGCGCCAGGCACCCCTGGGGCCCGAGCGTGCCAGGCACGCCTGGTGCGCCAGGTGTGCCGCATGCTCTAGCCGCGCCAGGTGCGCCACGTTCGGGGCACGTGCAGTGTGTGTCATATGCACCTGTGCACGTGACAGCACACATCGGGAAACATGTCGGCCCCCACCATCCTTGTCGAAAGCAAATGCCCATCATTGTGTCTTGTGGGCCTGCGCACAGCAGGCCATACGCCACCACCCCCGCCGTCCCTGTCAAACATCACTCGACAGTGATCGCGGGGTGGCCGCGCATGATCCAGATTTCGCCGCGAGGTGCATGGCGTATTGTTTAGTATTAGGGATGATAGCCCTGCGCACAGCAGGCAATCTGCTGACGCCCCCGCCGTCCCTGTCAAAACAATACGAGGTGCTCGCGGTCCTCAAGAACTGACTCAAGACTTTGCCCCAAAGTGTGCCTTGTATTGTTTTTTGGCACAGGGATGGTGGGGGGGGGCCGCATCGGGTTGGCCGCGCATGCTCCAAATGTGGAGACAGAGTGCGTTTTGTATTGCTTTTTGACGGGGATGGTGTGGGGGGGTGAGCATGGTTCCTGGTTGGCTGCCGGTCGCCTGGGGGAGGGTGTGTCTGTTCATAGGGAACAGTGATAAACCTCTCCCGAAGGGGAAGAACGAGGGTCGGCAGAAGACAATCGCAAAATCATCCACGCCCTCGAGGGCGGACGGGATTCCCAGTGCGCTCCCAGCGCCCCGAAGGCAATCCGAAGTCCGCGGGGCTCAGGCTCTGGGGGCCTCCCGCCTGGGCCCCCCTGCGGCCGACGCCCCAGCGCAGGAGGACCTGACCTGCGGACACCCGCGCCCTCCAGTGGGGCCGCGCGCTGGCTGCCCACCCCCATCCTTCACCTCTCCTCCTCCTCCTCCTCCTCCTCCTCCTCCTCCTCCTCCTCCTCCTCCTCCTCCTCCTGCCCCCCCTCCTCTCGATCCTCCTCCTCCTGCCCTCTCCTCCTCCTCCTCCTCGATCCTTCTCCTCTGCCCTCTCCTGCTCCTCCCTCCTCTCCTGCTCTCCTCCTCCTCCCTGCTCCTCCTCCTCTGCTCCCCCTCCTCTCCCCCTGATCCTCCTCCTCCTCCTCTGCTCCTCCCTCCTTCCTCCGGGCTCCTCCTCTCCTGCCTCCTCCTCCCTCCTCCTCCTCCTCCTCTCCTCGATCCTTCTCCTTGATCCTTCTCCTTCTCCTCCTCCTCCTCCTCCTCCTGCTCCTCCCAGGGGCGGGGCACGCCCCCGGGACTGCGGGGCGGAGCTCCCCGTGCGAGCCGTGCCTTGCCGCGGCGGACGGGGCGGGCCGGGCCCGCGGCCCCCGCAGGGCAAGAAGAAGCCCGGGGCTGCCAAGGCCGCCGCGCCCGCGGCCCCCGAGGCCGCGCCCGCGGCGCCCGAGGGCGGCGCGGAGGCTGGGGCCCGCGCCTCCTTCGCCCTCTCTTTCTCGGGCACGGCACCTTCTCCTCCTCCTCCGCCTCCTCCTCCTCCTCCTCCTCGTTCTCCTCCTCTTCCTCCTTCTCCTCCTCCTCCTCCTCCTCCTGCTCCCTCCTCCTCCTCCTCCTCCTGCTCTTCCACCGTTCTCCCTTCCACCTCCTCCACCTCCACCTCCTCCTCCACCTCCACCTCCCACCTCCACCTCCACCTCCTCCTCCTCCTCCTCCTCCTCCTCCTCCTCCTCCTCCTCCCTCGACCCGAAGCTCGGGGACCTGGAGGTGCCGACCGACAGACAACCTGCCGCGTGGTGGGCCATGCTCTGCGCGCGGAGACCCAGCAGTTGTGCGTGTTTGGCCTCGCAGTTTCGCTTTCTCCCCCTCCTCAGCTCCATGGGCTGTGGTGCTCATCAGTGCAGCATCCCCGTGGCAGCTGCTCGCGTAATGGGCATTTCCGATGACGGCCGGTCCGATCTTCCGCTCTTCTCCGCGGCTGCTGCTGCTGCTCCGTTGTCCGCCGCCGCCGTCCAGTGGCTGCCCCTGCCTGGCTCTCGCGGACCCCACGCCGGGGAGCTCCTGGAGTTTCCTCGACGGCTTGGGGCCCTCGTTCGGTTCTGCGGTGGCTGTTGCCACGACTCCTCGTCCTCGCCTCCTCGCCCTCGTGCCCTCGTGCCTGCCCCTTGGCGTCATCGTGGTCGTTGTCCGGGTCCCCTCCTCCACGTCCACGTCCGCATCTCGCACTTGCTCCTGCGTCGGCCTGACTCGTCCTGCAGCCTGTCCCCCTCTAGCGAAGTGCCGTGTGCATTCTATGGTGGTTTGCTGGAACTTTGTTGTGTTCGCAGTTTTTAGGCTCAAAGGGTTGCGGGCTCCAGCGAGCCCAGAGCCTTCGAGCCGAGGCACCAGCCTGCTTTCGCGCGTGCGCCCGCTGGCACAACTTCCAGGGCTAGGGCGCGCGGGTGGCTTGTCGCCGCGGCTCTCATCTTCGCTCAGGATCTGCATTACATGCTATTTGTACATGGGATCAGGGCCTACTTCTCCTCGGACTACGAGGCTGAATGCGGCAGTAAGGATGAGGTGGAGGCGGCGCGATCACCCTGTACGCACCCGCGAATTCAGCAAGTGCAGGTTCGCGGACCCTTACACACGGCCGCGCCCAATCGGCGTCCAACACCCACGAGAACCAGCACGACCTGGAAGACCACGCCACTCCAGCGATCAGCAAATTCAGCTACCTGGCGGAGCTGACCTGGGAGCAGCAGACGAAATTGTACATACTACCACCGACACCCGTAGGTACACCAGGAACCAGTTCATCATTCAACGTTGGGGCTCAGGGTAGCGGTTTCGGCGACGGTCGATGGACCGCAAAGTTTTGGTTCTGGTGGATGTGTTGCTAGGCCAGGCCTACGAGCCAGTCCAGAAACACGGACAGTGCCAAGACGAGCAGCACGACGAGCTGCCGACGCAGCGGTCGGCAACCCGACTCCCTTCGAGTGGAGTCGCTTCGACATCTGGCGCGCCATTAGGAGGAAACGGCACGAGCTCTGGCTCACGCGGTAGTCGCGGGAACAGCTTCACCCACGTTGGCGGCGTCACGTCGGTCAATTTCTGCTTATGCAGGAAGCCTTCTATGCTGCAACCACTCGAAGCAGATGAAGAGGGTGAGGTATCCAGCGTCTATGATCCATGACGCCGGTGGCGGCCCTCCTGCTGATTGAGACGTGCAGCCCAGCCGACTGCAGTGGCGTATCCGAGAATCGTATTGTAACGTGTGATTGAGGCTACTTCGAATCTCCGCGTTAGCCGCGCCTCCGGACACGCGCCGTCGAATCCAGAGAGGGACGCCATAATGTTCGCGACCAGTTGTACATGCACTCGGAGCGTGCCGGGTTTGGCCTTGACCTGGTGCGATCATCTCTGTGGACCCGGCTTGGGGCAAGGTTGCTGTCGAGTGCCGCCAATTCGAGATGCTTTGCAGATTGCCGGACGCGCGGGTCTTCAGCAGTGCAGTCTTCGACGACGTGGGCACGTGCATGGCGCGAGCAGGCCTGGCCTGGGACCGCGTGGAGGACTGCCTGGGGCATGGGGGGGCGCGAAGGGCACGCGAAGACCGAGCCGGATCGGCGACGCCTCGACCTCCTCGAGGCTCTTTGCCATTTGCCTTGCGGATGCTTTCAGCTTCCAGACGTTCGCGCAGTGCGTCTCGAGCGCAGTCGGAAGTTTGTTGGCGACTAGCCAGGCACCCGCAGTTAGGTCATCTGGTGGTTCCCTCGAGGCCCGAGCAACGTCCAACAGCTGCGGGTGGCGCCGAGTTCGACGCCCGCCAGCTCGTCGGCGAGCAGTGTAAGGGAGCTCGCATCATACATATTGTTTTTTTGGTGACGAGTCGCTGTTTGCAGCGGACGCCTGGCAGGGCCAAGACGGGGCGCTCGCTGATTGTGTGATCGACGTCCCCGAGGACGCCGCCAGCGTCGCCGAGGAGGTCTCACCGTCAGCCCGGTCGGCTATGCCAGAAGAGGCCGACGGCGACTTCTCGGGCCAGGCCCGCCAGGTGAGTTTGGCAGCTGGCAGGAAGTCGAGGGGGCACAGGGTCTGGCGCAGGAGCTGGAGAGCACCGATAGCCAGCGCGAGGTCGGTGACATCGAGCGCAATGCGGCCAATCTGGGACGCGGGTGGCCTTGGCGCCTGGAGACGCAGCGCCAGCGTCAGAGTTTACGGGCGCAATGTCGCTACTGCCTGCTCGGCGCCTCCTCGGACGACCAAGCCGCGCAAGAGGAGGATCATGGAGGGGGGCATGTGGAGGTGTGCCTGGCTGTCGCGAGGAACCGCCCGGCGACTGTCGCTTGCGCTTCCGCGACAGCCGTGCTCAAAGTCTATGCCGCCTTCGTGACCGCGGTAATCAAGCGCGACGTCGGCCTCCTAACCAAAGAGGAAGTGCCAGGGCTGTCGAAGGAAGTCTCCGCTACCATCCTCGAGGAGCTCGCCATCTGGGTCAAGTGCAAATGTTTCGGGATGCGGCCGCTGAAAGGTGCCCGAAGTGTCGCGGGCTCCAGGCGTGTTCAAGGGGGGGCGCCGGAAGGGATTGAGCGGCGGGGCCGCCAGGGCCATCCGGTGCCGCGCGGTGCTGGGAGCTTCTGCTACATGGGCCCCACATGGGCGCCGAAGGCCTGGAGTTGTTCTCCGGGGCGGCGAAGCGGGCGTCGCGGCGCGTGCTGTCCTCAGAGGCGGCGCGTCGCCGGGGCTGGGCGTGCGTCGCCGTGGACGTCGAGGCGGCGCTCCTCTGAGGCATGAACTGCGCCGAGATGCAGTGGCAGGGGGGGTCGCCCGGCGAGGTGAACATCATCCTGGTGCCTGGCAGTGCCGCCGTCCTCAGGCGGGTGCCGGGCTGCGAGTCCTTCGACGAGCGTGCCGAGTTCTTGTGCTGCATCCAGCCGGGCACGGCCGCGAGGATGCGCAGAGGGCCTTCTCCAGGAGGCTCGCCCAGGTCGCGCGCTCGCCCGAGGTCGACGCCGCTGCCGACGTGGTGGGGCCTGGGCCTCGAGGTCATGCACGAGACGTCCAGTGCCTATGGTGCCGGCGGCTCGGAGCCGTCCCTCATGCTGTTCAGGCGCGTTGGCGGTCTGGAGATCGCGGGGCGCAAGGGGCGCGTTGACCGGCTGATCGGCCACGTCGAGAGAGCCGTCGTCAAAATGAAGGTTGATTGCGACGACTTCACCAAGCGGAGAGTTCGCCAGCACCGCAGTGCCGATGGAATGGTGACGCTCGACTAGGACGAGCACGTCGACGCCCTAGTCCCCATCGGGCACGTCGATCTTGTAATGGCGAAGGTCAGCTTCCAGACATCGTTGTCTCCCTCCTCCAAGCAGCGTCGTGCGCTCTGGTCGCGCGATGCAGCTCAACTCCGGAGTTCTGGCCATGCAGGAGATGAAGGCGTGCGTCGCCATCCCCGCGATCGAGTGCGCGAACGACTTTGCGCGCGCGGCGACGGATTCTTCAAGCGAGAGGATGGGGCTGGTTGAGGCGTGATGGGGGCCATGTATACATATGTGCATGCGTGTGTGTATATATAGTTATGCATATATATATATATATATATATCTTTATTGAGCGCTCCAAGAGGAACCTCGATGGTCTGAAGAAGACCCAAGAGGCCCCCGAGACTTCCCAAGAGGCTGTTAAGAGAGCCCCGAAGATGCGAACGTCGTCTCATTCCCTCGGGAAATTGCATGGGCTTAACATATCCGCTGTTTGGGACTTCGCTGCGTCCAAGGCGGCTCGATGGGCCCCCGATGTCGCTTCAAGACGGCCCAAGAGGCCCCCCGGAGGGTTTGTAGACGGCCCGAGAGGGCCCCGAGACTGCCCGCAAGAAACCCAAGATGCCCCCAGAAGTCTCCCAAGAGAGACCCACGAAAGCCATGGGGGGCCCCCGAGAAAGCCGTTGGAGGCCCCCAAGAGTTCCCTAGATGGCTCCAGAAGACACCTGGAGGGCCCAAGCTCCCCAAGACGGCCCAAGGAGGCCCCGGGGCGGCCCGAGAGGGCCCCGGGGCGGCCCAAAAGAGCCCCCAACACGCCCAGACGTTTTTTCCTTCTGAAGTACACCGAGCTGACCCGACGATCTTGGTTCCAAGCTTGAGGCTCGAGGTTGAAGTTCTTTGATCGAGAGAGACAGGCAATGGATCTAGAGTCGAAGTCCGACGATTGAAGATCTCCTGAGTGCCTGGGGCCTTCCAGGCATTCATGAAGCTACCAAACATTGATTTGTGCGGAACTACTGCGACTTCTTCGGCGTGTCATGGGAACGCTTCTTACTTACTCAGAGGGCCCTCGCACGTGACAAATCATCATTTCCTCCCCGCACCTGCGCGCGAGCGGGCATGCGCATCGGGCGAACGCGGTGTCAGCAGGCGCGAGGGATTTCAGACAAATGAGCCGATCGCCCGCCCGGATTTCGAGGTCCCCCCGCTGAAGCAAGCGATGATTTATTGCTTTGCTGGGGGGGGGGGTCCAGAACCATGCGCGTGGCGCGAAACGCCAATGCAGTCTTGTATATATGTATGTATGCTTCTGGGCAAGTGTCGCAGCGCTGGCCAGCAGGCATGCCGCTTGCCCGACGCCGCGAGTCGATCGTGCAAGCTCGTGAGTCGATCGATGTTTGTCTCGGAGCAGCTCGCGGCCTGCTGTGCAGCTGGCGGCCTGTGCGCGCGCCTCCTGGCGCTCTGCGAGATGGTGCGCGAACCTGCCTCGGCACAGGAGATCCAGGGGCTGGGGGAGGAAGGGGGCTGCGCAGTGCCGGCCGTGCTGGTCGTCCGCGGCATGTCCGTGTTCTTGGCCTTGGCCATCGCAGAACGGCGCGGCCAGTCATCTTTGGTGCCTGTCAGACCATCTCCGCACCAATCAGATCCAGGACGTGCTGTGGTGCGACGCCAGAGACATGAGAGCCGAACCCAGAGACCAAGGGTGGCATCGGCCGAGAGCACCCAGAGCATCATGGGCGGCAAGCTCAGCTACGAACGCAACGCCACGAAGCTGAGCGTGGAGAAATGTCTGCGGGCCATGCCAACATCACAACGTAGTGATCTCACCGCCAAGGAGAAGGGGGGCGCGAATGGTTGAATCCTTCGGCGTTCGCATCTCCCGGACTGCGACTGGATTTGCGAGTGCGACGCTCGAGGCGCGTGCCGCCGAATTTCACGGGCAATCAGGACAGAGACGAAGTGAACGGTGACGGGTTCAAGTGAGAGGATTTCTGTTTTCACGAACTATGTTAGTGCAGCATTGGGCGAGGCGACAGTTTCTCGTGCTAAGTGAGTGCTAGTCCCATCGCCTCTGCCGAAGGAGTGGCAGTGCGCGTTGAAGGTTTGCTCCGTTCCATCGTCTACCACCTGCTGACTCGTGTCACCCCTGCGCAGCTTCTGTCGGTGCCTGTAACTGTCTAGGGCGACCGTGCTGTCGCGTTTCGGGGGTGTTCTAGCTGGTTTGCACCTAGAATGCCACCGAGGCACGACGGACTCGATTGATTACCAGACTCTAGCAGGAGGTCTTCAGGCTTTTCTGGGGTCGGGAGGGTGTGACCATGGCCATGTGCACCCAAGGTCAACTTTACCGCGCCTGCCTTCCTCTCGCCTTAGTGATACGCGCTATACGTCACTTGGCACTGAAAAGGACTACCGCACATACCTCATGCTCAGTTGTCCCCGCTTGCTTCTCCTCGTCCTCGTTATCGTCATTGTCCTCGTCCTTTTCCGCTTCTTCGCCCCTCCATCGAGCATTTCCCGTCGTGTACGTGTCTTTAGGCGCTTTCTGATGCAAGTTCGAGGCGGATCCGGCCGTTGCGACGCGGGCCTTTTCGAAGGTCTGCTGTGTACGCCGTGTCTTTCGGCAGACCTTCTGGCAGACCTTGTACAAGTTTTCGGAACCAATTTTGATCCTACCCATCGTCGCTTTTGGAATGCAGCCCGGTCGCGGTGTTGCTCATGCATGGCGCGCGCAGCAATAATGGTTGTCATAGAGTGCATTTCAGGTCATTAAGTGGTTAAAAGTCAACATTTCTAGCACGTCTGGACAAAAAAAGGCTGCAGCTTTTCGTGTGTGAGCTCTGGCACTCTGTCCGCTTACGCTCATGCCTGAAACAGCTTGACATCGCAGATAGATGATGTGGCACGAGACGGACATCAGGACGCAACACGAAACCATATGAGAACATTGGGGGCGCTTGGGCCGTGAGCGTCGGCTACACATATGGGTGACTCCTCGCTGGAGGGACGTTAGGTGCGCGGGATTCGGAGGCGCCGAGGGGCCACAGCCCATGCACGCAGGCCTCTAGTTCGCGTGTCGGTTGCAACGATCAGCAAACCGCGCACCACAGGTCCCTCCTGTCCAGTTCCACTCCGTGAAAACGGGCGTTGCCAAAGAAACATAATTGCGACACATCGCCTGGAATAGTGTAATTATTCCGGCGTCCTACCTCAGCCCGATCGATATGTGATGGCCCGAAAACGCCCGGTGTACAAGGATGAGGGGGAGGAGGAGGAGGAGGAAGAGGAGGAGGAAGAGGAAGAGGAGGAGGATGAGGAGGAGGAGGAGGAGGAGGTGGAGGAGGAGGAGGAGGAGAAGGAAGACTAAAACAAATAATTCTGAGAAGAAACATAATACTAAAACTAAGCATAAGAAGAACAAGACGCATCATAATACGAAGACGAGGACTAATAATAAACATCATACGAATAATCATAAGCACATATGAATAATAAAAATACGATTGATACTAATTCCAATGAGCATAAGGATATTACTGATATTGATAATAAGAGACATTTCTGGAACATATACGTACTAAGGATGAGACAACTCATATTAATAACATAGCGACTTCAGTAAACAACATATTAAGAAAACAACGAGCGAAAATACGAATACTACGAATCATACGGATACTACGAACAACTATAGTATTAGTATGACTAATACTAGTAATACTACGAATGCTAATACTTTTATGCGTAGTAGTAATCATATCATTGATAATTTCAGCATTATTCATCATAAGAATATGAAGAAACCATACGAACAATAATCATATTATGAATATTATGAATAATTATATCAATCGTAGTAGTACTTTCAATAATGCGAATTATAGTAATCAACATGCTATTAAGACTACGTAGTAGTGCTAGTAATCATAGTACTACCTTTCCCAATACAAATAACACTACCACTCACAATGCTAGTAATAATGCCAGTACTAATTGTAATGCCTAATAATAATATTAATTACACTAATAGCAGTAAGCGTAGTAATAGTAATATTATTCGTAATACGATTTAGTACGAGCAATAATAATAATAATACTATTAATCATGATATTAAGAAGACGAGTCGTACGAAGAGGAGGAGGAGGAAAAGGAGGGGAGGGAGGGATGGATGGAGGGAGGAATGAGGAGGAGGAGGAGGAGGAGGAAAAGGAGGAGGAAAAGGAGGAGAAGGAGAAGGAGGAGAGGAGGAGGAGGAGAGAGAGGAGGAGGAGGAAAAGGAGGAGGAAAAGGAGGAGGAGAAAGGAGGAGGAGGAGGAGGATCTGCGCTCGTGCGCGCAGCCGAGGCTGGGCGTGGAGTGGGCTCCCCGTGCGCGGCCCCCCCGCGCGGCGCGTCCGCCGAAAGGCCCCGCCGACGGTGACGGCCGCGGCGGCGCCACTGGAGGCGGGGGCGCCGCAGAGCGGCCGCCGGGGGGACCGCGGACGGCACGATGCGCCCGAGCTGCCGCACGATACGCCGGCACGATCCTCCTCCTTTTCTCCTCCTCCTCCTCCTCCTCCTCCTCCTCCTCCTCGTACATACATACATACAAGGCAGAAAGACGGAACTCCATTCAGAGAACGAAGATCCGCAACCCCACAGTGAGGGTGGGAAGAAGGCACCACAACCTCTGGGCTCGTACAGGACACACCTACCGCAGGAGGGCAGGGGGCCCTGGAGCACACGAGAGGGGTGCAAGGGCAAATGGATTAGGGGCCGAAGTGCAGGTGAAGGGCTGTGAGCCCTGCTTTGTCCTTCCACGGCTTAGAAAACCGATACCCTTTGGGATAGGGAAGCTTGCAATCACGAAGCATCCTCAATTGCGCAGCCTTGTGGGTCGTACAGGGAGCCACGAGATGCGACGCACGACCAGTGGTGTACGACCCACAGCGGTTGCAGAAGAGAACAGCAGCACCGGTCGTCTCTATGCGGCCTGCCCACAGGTCGTGGGCAGGCTCGACTGGCTCCGACGGGGTGAGCACACACCGAAGAGACGACGGCAAAGGCGTGCAGTGGCCACAGCGACAGGAAAATGGGCGGGCCGTCGATCTGCCACAATCTACATACTGCCAACGATTCACGACTGTCGCACTCTGTTTTCCGCCGCGCGCTATCGCAACCCGGAGGTGATTTTTTACACCTACAGGCAGGCGCGCCGCCAAGCATCGGTCCAATAGCGATCCAGATGCTTTTGCCAACGCGTCTTACAGATGCACGGCTTCTGACCTGACCTGAAAGTGTGACGGCCAGGGACCCCAGACATTTTCTTGGGAGCCCTGGGGATCTTCTGAAGCTCACCAAAAACATCACGAGACTTTCCCTGGGGCTCCAGCAAGAGAACAAAAGCCTGGAACACGGCAAGCCAAAGCTTAGCATTGGCTTCAACACGCTCGACATCTTGGGGGCTCAGTTGATTTGTGGCAATTTCCTTTGCGAGGATCTCGGCCCAGTTATTCCCCAGGATCCTCCTATGCTCCTCCATACTCCTGTCTCTCTAATCAGAGTCTGGTTAGATTTGATATTGTGAATAGTCCATCCCTGCATGCCAGTGTTCAGATTAATCTGACGCCAGTGCCCTGCCTGCTGCCTTCTGCCGTCATGTGATCGCAGGGCTGCTGCCGCGCAATGCACAACTGCAGCACAATCTTGAAAAACATGCACTGGCTCGTCTTCAGGGTGAGTCTGAAAGTGAGTGCACCCCTGTAAGAGACCATGGTGCTATGACATGTTGGCGTTGCAGGGAACATACGACGGGAGCACACCTCGAACGGCCCTACGGAGATCACCATTAGGGGTAACCTCAGCGGCACAACAACCCCCTCTGCACAGGAGGGGGGAGGTGGGATGGACAACAAAACCATCAATAGAGACCTCGACTCCAGGGGTGTCCCTAACGAACTGGTCGATCTGACCCCCCACGGTCCAGGTATTCAAGAATTTCAGTGGTAGGGGTAGGGTAGTCAATGATAGGGACGGGGAGCCACAGGCAACTGTATAGCGGGTCCGAGGGGCCAGCATCCAATGCAGCCGTGACGAGATCCGCGTCCAGCTCGTGGCCAAGAGAGTCCCCGAAAGAGCAAACCCAAACGCGATGAAAGGCGGTGTCAGGAGCCCCACAGTGCTGGCACTTGGGAGAGACCTGATACCCCCGACGGTGGAGGAGGGTCCCCGTGCAGTAGCATCCCGTGAAGACCTGACGGAGGATCTGTTTGGCCAGGGGGGAGTGTTTACTCGAGCTCCAAGCACGCGACACAGAGTGGGTCCACAGCCCACGAGCACGAATCTCAGCAGCTCGGTCGGACTGAACGTCCTGCAACGTGGCGCTCACAGTCCTGTGGAATGCCTGCTTCTGAAGGTCCTTGCCGAAGAGGCTGCAAATCTGAGCAGGAGGGGCAAGAGTGACGTTGCATTCAAGCCCGTCCGAGGTGTGAACATGTGCGGTGTTCGCACAATTCCAATCAGCTTGCTTGCACCAGAACAACATATCCGACAGGGGGCTTTGAGTGACCTGGTGCCAGACTCCAGGTCGGGGGTGGCTATCGAATCGTTCCTTGGCCAACTGGAACGCTTCCCTGAGCTCTCGCGCCATAAGATGGTCCTTAGCCCAGAGCAAGGCATCGGTGGCAGACCACCACCCAGCACAGTATCTACGGAGCGTGGCCAGCATGAGAGATGGGATCTCTGCTGGGTGCCAGGCACCAACACAAGTCAAGGTTGGCCTCCGCACCCCAGAGCCTGACACTTTTGGCCATCTGGAGGCGCAGGGCCCGAATCTCCGTGGGCGAATGCCCCTGGATCTCTTCACCGTAGGTGAGGCTGGGATTTATCCCGCAGACGAAGATTTTCCCTTTCTTAACAGGAGGGCCCCGCAACTTCTTAATAAGGATGAGCCTACGAATGCTCTTACCCCAACGAGACTTGTTTTCGGTCCTGGTGCCCTTGGCAGCACCATTCTTGACGATGGTGAAGTCAAAGCCGAGGTTGATCACATGCACAGCTATGGTGTGCCCATAGGGGCCTAACGCGGCAGGCGCGAGCTTTGCCACCTCGTTGGAGTTGGTGGTGAACTGCAGTTTCTTTACTGCGACCGGCAGCTCCAACCTGTTAGTCATCTGGTCGAAGACGAGCCCTGCGAGACTGGCCAGCGAGTTCAAGCAGTCCGCTGCCGTCGGCATGGCCACCGACGTTGTGATTCCATCAATGTGAATAGTGAGGTCCTCACCTGCTCCAAGGTCGAGCTCGCGTGTGGATGGGATCATGTATTATCCAACTTCATAGGTTGCCGTCGACGACCCCGCCACGATGCCCCTCGTGGGGTCGATCTGGTCACTGAGAGCCGAGTCCATCAGCAGGCGACGAGGCCAGCGATAGCTGGTGACCGTGAGCCTGACCACGTGGAGGGGGAACAAGCAAGATTTGGACTCACTCCAAAGGCGGCTGTGGCCCACATGCTCATGGCACTGTTTGAGGTCAGCAAGGAGGACCCCAACGAACTTGCCTTGGTTGTGATGAAGATCATGTCGCACTGCCTGGCGCCAGGCAGCATCCGAGGTCGACCTGTGCGGAGCCATATTGAAGTAAGGGCTGGCAGCGCAGCGAGACCCCCACTTCCTGCAATCAGTGGCAAGGAACTTGGAGTGCACGCTGGTGGTGGACTGGTAGAATCCTAGAGGCCGTCGTCCTTCCAAAGGCTTCCTATGCAGGGCAACGGTGAGCTGTCGAAGGGCCTCGGGGCTGTTGCCTATAATGTTCATGCAGGTGGAGATGCCAGCCAGAACTCTGAGCTCCTCGTCCCCAAGGAGAGCGAAATGGCGCGGGTGGAACTCGTCAATGGCGATAGTGTTCGTTTTGATTTTTTTCGACAAGCTCCTGAGCTCGTCGACATCAGGCCCAGGCGGATCAACAACCTCATATTCCTGGTCCAAAATGAGCGTACATGGGGTGTGGGCGCCCCACGCATCCTTCCAGATGCTGATCTGGCGGCTGAACCTATTGAAAAAGGGCGCAGAGAGGTTGCCGTCAGCCTCCTTGACCACATCCTCCTTGACATCGCTGGCAAGTTTGGTGCCGCGGTGAGCTCTAGAGGCGCCTCCCGCGATGGCCTCTTCGCACCGCTTGCTCCATCCTTTCTTTTGCTGGGTTCTTTCCGTTGCGAGGCCGTGGGCTTCCAGCTCCATCAGCTGGTCGACAGCCCGGCTCGTGTGGCTGAAATCCCATTCCCCCGCGCCCCGGTTGCGATGTCTACTCCAGAGGGGGCGAGCGCGTGCTGGGCAAACGCATGCGCAGAGGTTCGGCTCCGCGGCCAGAACCTGGCAAAAGGCCCGCCCCTCCTCTTGATGGCTCTGGTGTGCTGGAGGAGCTGGCAAGTTCCTCTCGAGAGTCGCTCTTCCGAGTTGGTCAGAAGCGACCGAAGCCCGATTAATCGACGCGCCAATCATCCAACGCATCTGGCTTTCGAGGGGCGAGGGTTGTCTTTCGTGACCAGAAGCGACTTGAGGTTGACTTGCCCAACCAAATGTGGGAGGCCTCTTTGTCTGCCCTAGGTATGGGGGGGGGGGGTTGCGGAGGGCTTTTTTGAGTTCCCTCTTGCCCGAGAACGCCATTCGGAGTAAACTTGGTTCAAGGTTCCTTCGATCTCACTCCGCTCCTGAGGTGCTGGGGTCTTAAAGAGGGAGCCCAGGGAGAAGGGGGCAGCAGCAGTAATTTGAGCAAGGAGGTCCTGGTGGAGTGGGGGAGGTAGAGCTGGTCCAACTGGAAGCTGGACTGGTATCACTTCATACTTGGCTAAACGCTCTACCTGCAGAAAGAAAGTCTCCGCCGTGAGTTGCAGACTGCCTCGAGCGGAAAGACATCGCTCGACACATCTGCCTTGGCGGAGAGGAGCGCTTTGACGAGGGTCTTACTGATCACGGAAAAGTCAATCGTACGATGGGAATCGTCCAGAGTGCAAGTGTGGACACGCGGGTCGAAGATGGCCTCTCCTCCAAAGCGATCAGGCTCACAGCCGATGCCAATCTCTCCCGTCCTGGGGCCACGATCCCTCGCCCTGACTCTTGCCACAAGTCAAGACAACTCCTATGCGAACTCGCTGCGCACCCCGAGGGGTGCCCCCTTGGCGGTGCTCGTGGCGGGATTCCACAAGCTTCCCGAGCCAAGCTTCTGGGCGGACCGGCGAGCGCTCCCAGTCTTATGCCGGGGCAGCCTGTGCTCCAGGACGAGGGCAACATGGGCGCGCGATTCTTTGACGTGGTCGAGAGCCCTGGACCATCCCGAGGCATTGTCCGTACAGGAATGAAAAGAGGGACCGCCAGAGACAGGGTGGGGAGGGTCGGGGGGCCGACGGAAAGGGGGAGTCTTCTGGCTGGTCTTAGAACTTACATGTCGATTGAAATCGTCACCCATCCTCCGATTTCTTGCCTGGAGGTGCACCTGAAGTCCCCGAGGCGCCAGCTGGCACCCCAGAAGCCTTTTCCCTGGCGGCTGGCCACGAGGCCGATGCCGCTGCAGGGGGAGGGCGACCACTAGGACTGCGAGATCCTGAGTTAGGGCGCAGCGGCTCCGAAGCTCCTTCATCAGCGCGTCCACCTCGATCTGCTCCTCCACCGGCGGCAGCGCGTGGCCCAGCGGCAGCAGGAGGCGCTTCTGGTTCTTCACGACGACCCCCTGCAGGATGTAGTGGTAGTGCTGCTCCAAAGAGTGGCTCCAATACCTGCAGGGCGTTCTTGAGCTCAGCTTCGTTGCGGCCCCCGACGGACGCGGCGCGCGTGGAGACTGCGGTCTTGAGCTCCTCCGCCGTGAGCTCGAAAATCTGATCGCGCGATGGCTTGGGAGAGCCGCTGCGCAGTCTCTCCCCTGCACTGGCAGCCGCCGCAGCTGCCTTGTGCGCTACCATCTCGTTGTTGCACTCGGTGAGCTTGCGCTGGGCCTCGGCCAAGCTCTGTCTGGCTGCGTCCAATTCGCGTTCTTGCTCGCGGAGGTGGGCAGCAGCATTTCGAATTTTGACCTCGAGCAGGCCGACCTTCTTGGTGTGACTCTCGACCTGCTTCTCGAACTTGGACATCTTGTCACTGGTGACCAGGAGCCTTTGACTGGCTGGCTTAGAACTGTCTCGTTCGCCGCGTAGGGCCTGAAACTTGCGCTGGAGGGCCTGTGCTGCTTCATCATCAGCGCCGTCGTCACCTTTAGCCAGGGTGTCGTAGGCATGCTGGAGTACTTGGATCTGCTGGCCAATGTTCCCAGTGCCTGGCTTTTTAGCCCTGTCCTTGTCCACGTCCATGGATCCTCGGTCTGGATTGCCGAAGTTAGAGGGGGACCGGGCAGCAGCGTCTGACTGAGGAGGAGCATCACGGCCAGGAGAAGCCCCACGTACATCACCTTGCCTTTTGCGCCCACCTTTTCTGCCCTTGCTCTTGGATCCTTTCTTGCCACCACCTTTGTCCTTGCCATTTCCGCGTCCGTTCCCACGGGGACTGCCGCCGCCGCTCGGTTCCGTCCACCCCGTAGCTGTCTTAGTCCAGTGAGAGCCACAGCGCGAGCACCAGTGAAGGTTGCGGCTGGTCGTGGCGCAGCGCCCACTGCATTCCCAAGAGAAATCTCGTGGGACACCTTTGGCGCCCTGTTTTTCCATGGCGAGGAGTAAAGGGGCAAACTGAATGTCGACACGAAGTACGGTCTCGTGTATGTGGGGTGTCTCTCGTGCTAGCACCCAAGCCAGCCGAGGGAGGAAAGATAAGAAGGAAATCCCCTGGCTGGGCAGCCGTCTGTGGGGCCCCGAAGGCTTTGGTCACTGACAACCACCTTGAGAAATGGTTCAGTTGAGCCAACATGGCATGAGCCAAAATGGCTACGGACCTCCTCCTCGTCCTCCTGTTCCTCCTCCGCTTCCGCCACCTCCTCCTCCTCCTCCTCTTCCTCCTTGTCCTCCTCCTCCTCCTCCTCCTCCTCTTCCGCCTCTTCCTCCTCCTCCTCCTCCTCCTCCACCTCCTCCTCCTCTTCCTTCTGCTCCTCCTCCTCCTCCTCCTCTCCTCTTCCGCCTCTTCCTCCTCCTCCTTCACCTCCTCCTCCTTCTCCTCCTTCTCCTTCTGCTCCTCGTCGTCCTCGTCCTCCTCCTCTCCTCTTCCTCCTCCTCCTCCTCCTCCTCCTCTCCTCCAACTTCCCCTCCCCGCCCCCCCCCCCCCCTTTCCCTCGTCCTCCCTTCCCCCCTCCTCCTCCTCCTCCTCTCCTCCCTCCTCCTCCTCCTCCTCCTCCTCCTCCTCCTCCTCCTCCCTCTCCTCCTCCTCCTTTCCCTCCTTCTCCTCCTCCCCCTCCTCTTCGTCCTCCTCCTCGTCCTCCTTCTCCTGCTCCTACTGTTGGAACTTTTCAAGACAGGGAGAGGGCACTGATGAAGAAGATGGGGTAGACAGAAGGAATGGGCGAGAGTTTGACTGCCTTTGCAAGTATGATCCCGCGGGAAGCGAGTGTCGGCAAGCTCCGTCAGAGTTCTACTCCTGAGGCAGAAATATGTGATTCATATTCGAGCCCAATCAGAAAACGAAGATCCCCACGATGGCGTGATCACATATCACGGGGGTCCTCAATCTCACACCCGCCCAACGTCGGGAGCGCTGACGCGCTTGCTCCACGCCTTTCTTGACCTTGCCCTGCTGCTCCTTTTTAGCCTTCTTCCCCAGCTTCTGCACCTTCTCGACTCGAGCATCGGGCGGGATTCTTGCTCCACGTCTTCAGCCGACCTCGCTTGATGAGCTGAGCCCTCATCGTCCAGTGCAGTTTTTCCGCGTGCTTGATACTCTCGGCGTGGGAGCGCGCGCATGCCGTGGCCGTCTTGGTACACCCGTCTGCAAGAAACATCCCAGAATTTGGGTTGTCCCTTCGTGTCTCGAAGTGCGTGCTCGAGAGAGTGTATGCTTGAGAGAGTGCGCCACTCCTTCCTGGGTCAGGACCTTCACTTCACGACTTCAGCAGCGGCACTTCTCGCGGCCCTCCTCCTCTTTCAGAGCCGCTCCCGCCTACAGTGCCCTTTCCTGGTCCTGGTCCACCCGCCACTCGCTTCTAGGCTGCCAGGGCTCGCGCCTCCTCCTCCGCCTCCGGCGTCACCTCCTCCTCCTCCTCCTCTTTCTCCCTCTCCTCCTCCTCCTCCTCCTCCTCCTCCTCCTCCTCCTCCCGAGCGAAGTGAACTCCACCCTCCCCCTCAGAAATCGTGGGGGGCAGGGGCAGGGTTCGCATGTTGCTCCCTATCCTGAAGCTTCGCCAGCTGCCGGGGGGCGCAGCTGTGCACGGTGAGCCCCATCCCAGCTTGCCTTCCGGGCCTGGCCGGGCGGGCGAAGAGCACCGCTTGGTAGCAGCCTTCATGGGTTGCCTAACCCGAAGGGGTCCTGCAAGTCAGGGAGGGGGTCGCCCGTCTCCGTGGGGGTGATGCTGCGAACAGAAAGTTGTCCTCGCGAGTCTGATCCTGGTTGTAGACCCGCAGCACCTCCTCGACTCTCCACTCGAGCTCCGCCCACCACCTTGTGTTGAGCTCCTCCCAAGCGTCCTGCACGTACCGGCTCGTGTGCTTCCGCGGCTCCTCCTGATGCAGTCGAATGAATGTGTCCAGGGCCTCTGTCCGTTCGTCCGAGTGCTCCTGCCCATACACCGAACTTGCCACCCAGATGCCGTTGCGGGCCTGCTTGGCCCATTTGAGCACTTCGGTCGGCAGCTTGGGTCTCGTCTCGATCTTCAGCTCCCCGGGCGGGCCGTAGTCGTCGAACAACTCTGGGCACCTGGCCCAGTCCGCTACGTCCAGGGACCAGCTCGCCATGGTGTTCACCGACACTTGCCGCCCCGAGAGCCGGTGTCAAACCCGTGCGCGATTCGGTACTTCACGAGGGTGGGCCATTTGTGGTGCTAATAGAGGGCGGCCGAGTGCTCGGCCATGCGAGGCAGCGCCTTCACGAGGGGGCGCCCCACGCCGCCGGGGCACATCGCTGCCCTGCAGCGCCCGCAGCCCGAGCCGCCAACGCCTTCAGCTCGTCCTCCTTGGTGATCGACTGGGGGGTGTCGGCTCGCCCTGCCTCCTCCTCCTCCTCCTCGCGCTTCTTCCGAACGTCCGGGCAGTGCGCGGCGTCGGCCAGCAAGCTGGTGGCGGCGTCGCTCCCGAGAGGGCCTGCCTCGTCACCCGGGACCCTGTTCTCCACGACCTCTCCCTGCCGGAGCTGGTCCGCGCCCTCGGTGCGCGCCCGCGGTCCGGCAGTCCCGGCAGCGGCGGCGGCGGCGTGGGGCCGCCGATCCCGGGCGGCCCCTCCGGCGGCGCCGGGGACCGCGCCGGGGGCCTCGCAGCACGACTGCGGGCACGGCCTGGCGGATCCCACCTCCCCTGTCCAGGCGAGAGGCGCCGCCCCCCGACCTCCGCCTCCAGCGCCGAAGGGCGACCTGGCCCTCTTGGGGGCTCGGCCGGGGGCGGTAGCGGAGGGAGTGGCTCTGCTGCGGGCTGCCTCTAGGCCGCCATCCAGCTGAGCTCTCATCGCGCACCGCTGCCTGGCTCACGCCGCGGCGCTCGTTGACGATCTCCTCCGGCCTCCTCGGGTTCCGTAGCTCGTCCGCCTCCGTGGAGCTGCCGCGCTCGAGTCGGAGGGCGGCCAGCGACTCCCCGATGGCGTTATTGCATGCCTCGCTCAGGTCGTCGAAACCCTCCGAAATCTGTGGCCTCTCCGCGACGTCGAGGGCTTGGGCCCAGGGGTGCTCCCCTGGGAGCACCTTTAGGTACTCGATGCCCGACGCCGTGGGCCCCTTGCGCCTCCACGTCTCGGCTGCCGCGCCACTCGCGGACCATCCGAGCTCCGCCCGCGGGAGGTCTGACTGCGGTTCCTACGTCGGCGCTTCTGGGCAGGCAGCCGGCTCCTCTCTCTCGAGCCTCGCCTCCCGCGAGGGCCCCGGAGGGGCCCTCGGCCGCCCCCGCGGATGCTTTTGCCCCCCTCCTCTGCAGCCAGTGGCCCCGCCTTACTCTGACTCCGCGACGTCGCCTCTCGCTCCTCCTCTCAGAGCGTGAATCACCTACCCCGCTTTCGCTTCCAGGCAAAACCAAGTTATACCACGCGCCTCCTCGTCAAGCGGCCTGACCAGTACAGGCCGTAGTTTGGCATCGCTAGGTATCTCTTGGAAGCGAGGGTGGTCAAAAGCGAGGTAGGTTTGTTTGCCCCCTATCCTCGCCCCTCCCTGCCGGTCGCCGGGGCTCCTCGGCGACCCCGTCGTGGCTCGGGCAGGGCAGGACACCGTCGCGCACGGGGGAGGCCCATGCCAGGCAGCACCCCGCTCGCCTCCGGGGTGCCCCTGGGCTGCTTGGGCTGCGAGGGTTCTGCGATGGGCAGCGTGACGTTCCCACGCCACGAAGCGATAGACGTCCTCCTCCTCCTCCTCCTCCTCCTCCTCCTCCTCCTCCTAGACGTCCTGGGGTCTCAGGGTTGGGTTTCCTGTGGCAGGTTTCTTGTCGTCGGGCCTCCACTGCAGAGAACCTCGTGTGCCCCGCATGTGGAATCCTCGGGCTCGGACTTCGACTCTGACTTGGTATCTCTCGGCAATTCCGCGGGCGGATCCGACGCGGCCCTCCTCGACCGCCCGCCCGTTCTCCCGCGGTGCTTGAGGGCGCCGCACAGCTTGGCGCAGCCCCGCAGCTCGAGCGCACCGCGCCCCTGCCGTAGGCCCACGCTACTGCATCCACCGCCCGTGCGGCCTGGCACGGGGAGGTGGGGCCGCGACGAGGGCCTCCAAGTTGGCGTCCGCCCGTAGGACGGCACGCGCGCGGCGTAGTTGCCACCATCCGTGCAAGGTGCTTTCCAGGATAGGTGGAGCGTCTTGTCCTGGGATTCCTGCAACCGTTTCCTCAACCTCCTCGATGTAAGACCGAGGACTGGTGTGCTGCTAGGTGCGCCCCGAACGACTAGGCTTCATACCCGTGCTGTGAGGGGAGGGCGCTCGGAGCGGGCTGCAGAGTCGCCGATCTTGATGACCAGGTGGTGCGCCTTGCCCTTCGCACCCCGAGCGCGAAGCTGTGCGTAGAATGCATTGTCGACTTGGTTCGCCCTCCCTGGACACCGGTAGCTCTGGAACCGCACCTCTTCCTCCACCATCTCATCCTGGGCGGGGTGGTGAGGGCACTGGGCATCGGGGGCGGCAACGAGGGGCGTGATGACTAGGGGGGGTGGATCTCATGGCGGGGGCCATGATATCTCCCCCGATTTCATGGCGCCCCTTATTTCAAGACGTCCCAGCCCCCCCCTCTTGGCCGCGCACATGCCGCTGGCCATGATTTGCGCCCCCCCCCCTCTTAGACGCCCCCCTCTTGTCCGCCCCCGAGGGCAGTAGCCGAGGAGCCACAACAAAGGGGACAAGACCATCCTGAGCGGCTTCACGACCAGGTAGTTCGTCCAGGCCAGTGACCGTCGAGTGAAGCCCGTGCCCTACGCCGACCACCAAACCCACCGCCAGCAGGAG
>CAUYUJ010018719.1:153568-156068 GCA_963575745.1 Prorocentrum cordatum
TCAGAAAGGCAGGGTGACCAAGAGCAAGCCTGGCCGCACGACAAAACTCAGCCCCTCACGGATAAGCTCATAGCTTACTTAGGAGAGCCCACGAGACAATCGGGAGAGAGATTCCCGACCCGTACCACTGGAGGGCCCACACTCCGAAAGCAACTTCTTCGGTTGTTGAATCCCAAAGGCCCCGCACGTCAGACAATACAGGACGCCGCGGGTCACGGCCAGGACGAGGAGGAGGAGAGGCTGAGGAGGAGGAGGATGAGAAGGAGTAAGAGGAGGAGGAGGAGGAGGAAGAGGGAGAAGGAGGAGGAGGACGGATGAGCATGAGGATGATAATGAGCAGGAGGAGGAGGAGGAGAAGGAAGAGGGAGGAGGAGGAGGAGGCGGAGGCGGAGGCGGAGGCGGAGGCGGAGGCGGAGGCGGAGGCGGAGGCGGAGGAGGAGGATGAGGACGAGGAGGAGGAGGAGTAGGAGGCGGAGTAGGAGGAGGAGAAGGACGAGGTGGAAGAGGAGGAGGAGGACCAGTGTAAACCCAAGAACAATCGACGATGTTGGAATACACCCTCCCTCCAAGCTCCCTCTTCATAGGCCCCTACGACGCTTCATTTCCATTGAGGGACCTGCCTCGTTGGAAGGCAACTGTTTGAAGACCCAGATGCATGCCAAACACATTGTTTTCGGGATTCCAGTGCCAATTATCAACCTGACTCTTGCGTCTTGACGATCCTGGATCGTGCCAGAACGCCATTCTTGGGATTCCAACACTGCGAATCAACGTAACTGTTTCATCCGCAAAATCCGGAATCTTTCCAAACAGCCATTCCTGGTACCTTGATCATGGGAATCCGTGAAACTCTTTCAAATTGTCGGAAAGAGTGTGTGTGTGTGTGGCGCTGAGGCGAGTTCCACATGTTGAAAAGGAACCGCCCTCAATCCGTGAAACCCTGCCAATTTTTAGAACGAATGTGCGCTGCGCTAAGGCGAGAGTCACATTTTGAAAGCGGATTATCCTCAATCCGTGAAGCCTCGCAACATTAAAACGAATGTGCGCGGCGCTAAGGCGAGAGCCACATTTTGAACACTTGATTTGTTTAAGAACGAATAGCTCGGCGCTAAGGCGAGAGCCACATGTTGAAAACCACCCGCCCTGCATCTGTGAAACTGTTGCCAATGTTTAAGCTACAGAGTCATATATGGTGAGGAAGTCTTAGGCGAAACGCCCGGCCCGCCCTAAAATCTGGCCACGGGGTGCGATAGAGAGAATTTAGGTATAAGGAAAAGGAATGGCGGGGAGGAGGAGGAGGAGGCGGAGGAGGAGGAGGGCGGAGGCGGAGGCGGATGCGGCGGCGGCGGCGGAGGCGAAGGCGGAGGCTGAGGCGGAGGCGGAGACGGCGGAGGAGGAGGAGGAGGAGGAGGAGGAGGAGGAGGAGGAGGAGGAGGAGGAGGAGGAGGAGAGGAGGAAGAGGAAGAGGAGGAAGAGGAGGAGGAGTTGAGGGCCGGGAGGCGGCAGGACGGGGAGGGAGGGGTTGATGAGGGGAGGAGAGAGGAGGAGGAGGGAGGGCGGGATGGAGTGAGGGAGGGAGGGAGGGAGGGGGAGGAGGAGGAGGATGAGGAGGAGGAGGAGGAGGAGAAGGGAGGAGGAGGAGGAGGATGAGGAATAACATTCAGAGGGATGGGAGGGAGAGTGAGGAGGAGGAGGAGGACGGTGTCCCTGCCCCCTTACTTCTTGCTCTTAGTGTACTGCTCTCTCTGATTCTGCCCACCCAGACCAGGCTCCCCCTCCTCTCTCCTCTTCTCCTCCTCCCCTCCTTCTTCACTTCCTCCTCCTCCTCCTCCTTCCCTCTTCCTCCTCTCCCTCCTCTCCCTTCCTCTGCGGGCGTGCGCTCCTGACGCGCGGGTGGGTGGGTGGGGGGGAAACGAGGAAGGGATGGTGGATGCGGAAGTGGAGGAGGGAGGACGAAAGGAGGGAGCGAGGGAGCGAGGGAGTGAGGAAGCGCGGACAGAGAGATGGTCCGTTCGCCCGCCCGGCCCGCCCACCTCTCTCTCCCTCTTTTTTTTCTCTGTTTTTTTTTGTTCTCTCTCTCTCTCTTTCTCTCTCTCTCTCTCTCTTTTTTGCTGCCTTCATCCGGTGATATAAGTATCATGACGATGATGAGGATGATGGTGGTGGTGGTGATGCTGCTGCTGTTACTGATGAGGAAGATGCTGATTCGGCAGATGATGATGCTGCCGCTGATGATGATGTTGGCGATGCTGAAAATCAGGAGCTATGCTGAGCAGGGGAAGGACGAGTAAATGGTGAGGATGATGTGCATCCAGCGATGTGGCTGATGATGTGAAGATGTGATGATGCCATGGCGGCGAATACGTCGGGGGTGGTACTGATGCTGCTGCTGATGATGCTGAGGATGATGTGACGATGTGATGTTGCCATGATGATGGATACGTTGCTGGTGGTACCGATGATGCGGCTGAAGCTGCTGCTGATGATGACTGTCTCGCTG
>CAUYUJ010018719.1:161068-186068 GCA_963575745.1 Prorocentrum cordatum
GGGGACCCCCAGGGGCCGCCCCGCGCGCGCGAACTAGAAATACTGTTAATACTGTTAACCAGTTACCGGAGATCTTAGCACGCCCTGGCCCGTTGGGCCGGCGAATTGTCGCCGCCGCTGCTGACGAGGACGATGATGAGGGTTATTATTGTAATGGTGATGTAGATGATGCCAACGGCGATGATGAGGATGATGATGATTCTGATGATGATGCTGATGCTGATGATGATGATGATGACGATGCTGATGATGACGATGCTGATGCTGCTTCTGCTGCTGATGATGATAAATTCTGACTCTGGTGATGATGATGCTGATGATGATGATGATGATGATGATGATGATGATGATGATGATGATGACGATGAAGATGAAGAAGATGAGTAATACAATATGATGATGATGACCAGGCTAGTCGCCTTGTTGATGTAGGAGGATGTCGACGTCGTCGACGCTGACGAAGGTGCCCAACGTGATACTGATGATGCTGTGTGTGTTGGTGATGATGGTCATGATGAAGACGATGAGGGGGCGGGTAGGTGGGGGTAGGTGAATGAGGGGTAGGAGCATGATGATCAGAATGGTCATGAGGGGAAGGATGATGATGAGGAGGAGGAGGAGGAGGAGGAGGAGGAGGAGGAGGAGGAGCCTCCGACGATCGCAGGTGGGCCGGTCCGCCACAGAGCCCGTGGGTCAGGCGCTGGACAAGCGGCGCCAGACCGCCCCAGAGCTGTTCGCGGCGGGGTTTGGGTTGAGTTGGGCCGAGGGTCAGAGTGGAGGGTTTCTCCGAAAGACTTAGGCGACCCGTCCTCCTCCTCCTCCTCCTCCTCCTCCTCCTCCTCCTCCCTCCTCCTCCCCCCTCCTCCCCCTCTCCCTCCTCCTCCTCCTCCGCCTCCTCCTCCTCCTCCTCCTCCTCCTCCCGAGCTGGTGGCAGCGGGGTTTGGGTTGAGTTGGGCCGAGGGTCAGAGAGTGCCCTTCTCTGCAGGACCACCAAAAAAAGGGACGTCAAGGTGGGGGGTTTCTCCGAGTGGCTTAGGCGACCCATCCTCCTCCTCCTCCTCCTCCTCCGCCTCCTCCCCCTCCTCCTCCCCTTTCCTCCTCCCCTCCTCCTCTTTCTTCTCCTCCTTCCTCCTCCTCCTCCTCCTCCCCTCCTCCTCCTCCTCCCTCCCCCTCCTCCTCCTCCTCCTCCTTCTCCCCCTCCCCCTCCTCCTCCTCCTCCTCCTCCTCCTCCTCCTCCTCCTCCTCCTCTTTGGGTCGCCTACGGCCCCGGGGGAAACAGTGCAGGTCAGAGAGTGCCCTTCTCCGCAGGACCACCATAAAAGGGACGTCAAGGAGGTCAAGCGCCTCGCTAGTTAAGCCGACGAAGACGTGCAGCATCCAGCTTGTCGCTTGTGGCCACGTTTTTTTTGCTCGACGCCAGGTGTGGTGCATCAATCTCAGATTGGCCGAACAGGTTGGTTGCGCCCCTTGACGCCCGTTTGAGGTGTTCCGCAGACCTGACCCCCCAGCCCTACTCAAGGTTTGGGGCTCGACTCTCGAGCGGGAGGATGGCACAGGGCACGATGGTCCTCAGGACGCAGGGTCGTTTGGGGATCGCTCCTCACTGCCCCCTCTTCCTCCCTCCTCCTCCCTCCTGGGCGGGCCCGGCGTTTCGCCTGGGGATTCCCCACCATTTCTGATCTTGGAGCTCAGTATTAGCAGCAGTTTCACGGATGGAGGGCGGGCCGTTTTCAAAACGTGGCTCTCGACTTAGCGCCGCGCACATCCGTTGGAGATGATCGCATGAAACATGCAGCAGTTTCGCGAATGGCGGGCGGGTCGTTTCAAACTGTGGCTCTCGTTTCAGCGCCGCGCAGATCCGTTTTTGAACATCCAACAGTTTCACGGGCGGGTCGTTTTCGAAATGTGGCTGTTGCTTTAGCGCAGCGCAAGAGTTTCGCGGATGGCGGGTGGGTTCTTTTCAACATGTGGCTCCCGCTTTAGCGCCTCGCGCAGTCGTATTTAGAGTGGACCGCAGTTTCAAGGATTCTCATGGCTAGCGTCCCAGAAATTGTGTTTCGGCACGGTGTCAGACTGTCAGGGCGCAACAGTTACGTTGATTCGTGGTCTTGAAATCCCAGGAATAGAGTTCTGGCGCGATTCAGGACCGTCAAGACGCAACAGTACCAGTGATTCGCAGCGTTGAATTCCCAGGAGGTGTTCAAGCACAGTTCAGGATTTTCAAGTGGTTGTCGTCCAACGGGGCACGTCCTTCAGGGAAAACGAATCGTTGCAGGGGCGTGCGAGGAGGGATCTTGGAGGGAGGCTTATTGCAATATCGTCGATGGAACTTTGGTTTGCACTGTGCCAGCGGGACCTTCGGTGGAGCTCCTCATGGGGACACGAAGCGCGTGAGGGATGTGCCGAGATGGGTGGGGGAGACGCATGCGGACTGTGCCAGTAGGACCTTCGGTGGAGCAACTCTTGGACCACGAAGCGTGTGAGGCGTGTTCTGGAATGGTTGGGGAAGATGTGTGCAGACTGTGCCTGCGGGACCTTTGGTGGAGCACTTTACAGGACTACGAACCGTGAGATGGGGTGTGCCGACGTGGGCGGGGGAGACGCATGCGGACTGCCAGCGGGACCTTCGGTGGAGCGTCCTGTGTGACCGCGTGAGGGATGTGCCGACATGGGTGGAGGAGATGCGTGCGGACTGTTCCAGTGGGGCCTTCGGTGGAGCTCCCTATGGGGCCACGAAGCGCAGGAGAGGCGTGCCGAAACGGGCACGGTGCCGACGACGTGATGGCCTTGACAATAATGAGGCGGGCAGAGGCAAGGACAGGAACGTGGGTGTTGGGGGAGGAGGAGGAGGAGGAGGAGGAGGAGGAGGAGGAGGAGGAGGAGGAGGAGGAGGAGGAGGTGTGGGAGGAGGAGGACAGAACGCGGGGCGCTGCGGATTCCAAACGAGGGCCCAACACCACAAGACTGTCGGGTAACAATGTTGATATTCCTTATGTTTGTACGGGTTTTGTCCTCTTGGGGGGTCTGGGGGGCTCCGGGAGCAGTTGTAACCATTTTGTGACTCTCTTGGGGCCTTTCGGCGGCATGATGGAGGCCATCTTGAACTATCTTCGGCTATCTTCAGCTTTGTGGGAGGCCATCTTGAAGTATTGGAGGTTTTTTTGAGTTATTTTGGACCATCTTTGGGCGCTCCAACCCCTCCGTCTGGGACCCGAAAGCATTCAGGGAGGGCAGGTGGAGGGGGAGGGTCACCCTTCCCGAAGGGGAAGTCGTTTCTGGAAGAGGAGAGAAAGATACCGTTAGACTACCTCCGCCCAGACGGCTGGTGGGACTTAGGGGGTGGGCCGAAATCCAATCTACCTCAAGCCTTCCTACTGCGTGTATCCTACCTGCTTCATCCGACTGACGAGTATCAACCACCAGGCCTCCCCCGCCCCGAATTTCGAACTTGTGGAGGCGTTGTGATGGCGCTGGCCGTTCTATCCTCCCTGGGGGAGCCCGTTCGCAAGCAGGGCCCGCCTGCCCTGACGCCTGCTCCCCTCCGTTCTCCCGTAGGGGCCCACGCAGGTGACCTGGTGTGAATGTGCTAGCGACGCTCCAGCATGGCGAAGACGGGGAGTCTGGGTGTTGCAGGATGCGGCAGAGTGGCGCCTTGGTGTCTTCACCAATGATGCCCGAAGTAGGGCAGACTAGCCTGATGCGGTGGCTCGTTCGTCTGTTCGTTCGTACGGGGGCTCCAGGAGAGCACGGAGAAGGCCCACCGCTCTGTGATGGCAGCCGCCATCACCATCACCATAACAGTCGCCGTCCTCAATTTCATCACCATCGGCATCACCGTCACCGTCGCCGCCACGGTCACCGTTGCTATCTCAGTCATCGTGGCCATGACAATGGCCAGGGCCATGCCTGTGACCATGGCCTCTGGGCGACGTCCACGACCATGACCGCCTTCGTGATCATGTCGCATGTCCACTGGCATGACCATGGCCGCGGCTGTGGCCACGGCAATGACTGTGACTGGCAGTGGCCGCTGCCGTGGCCTTGGCTTCGGGTATGTGTGTCGCGGTGGCCGTGGTTATGGCTGGAGCCGTGACCGTGGCACATCGCGTTACCATTGTCATCATCACCACGTCACGACCACCAGCATCACGTCACCACATTGACAGCTCATCACAACATAATCAGACCACATACCACAGCATCAGCACACCACCACCACGCCACGACATCACTACAGCAGTGTCACATCACCATTTGGATGTTCTTCGCCATCATCCTCGCTTTTCCTTGTTGTCGTCGCACTCCCCCCCACCTTCACCCCAACCTCACCCTCGGTATTGTTATCGCCGTCACCATCGCCCTCGGTATCGACGGCACATTACAGTACCACACCACAACACCACGTTACCAAATCACCACCCTGCATTATCACTTCGTCACCAGACCACTAAACAAATCACAGTATAAACTTCGCCATCGTCGTCGCCGTCACCATCACCACCAGCATTATCATCACCGTCTCCATCGCCACTCCCACTGCCGTCGTCGTCGTCGTCGTCGTCGTCGTCGTCGTCGTCGTCGTCGCCGTCACCATCATTATCATCACCGACACCACCATCATCAACATAGTTATCACCACCTTCCTCCTGCTACTCCTGCTCGCTCCCCGAATTCCCGCCTCCTCTCCTCCCTCCTCCCTTGCTCCCCCCATCTTGTCGTCGTCCTCCTCCTCCTCCTCCTCCACCTTCTACTCCCTCTCTCCCTCCCATGTCCTCCCCTCCGTCCTTCCCTCCCCCCGCTCCACCCTCGCCCCCCTTCTCGCCCCGCTCCCCCCCTCCGTCCTCCGGCGGCGGCGTTGACGAGGAATGAAAGAACGAAAGATGGCGATGTCGAGTGCAACGTTGTCGACGACGACGGCCGCGACCCGCGGGAGGCGGCCCCAGAAGCCAGCGGCGTTCCTTCGCAGCCGCCGCCGTTTGGGCGCTCGCAGACGGTCTCGGTGGCCGATGGGCAGGCCGAGCGGGGGGCGGGTGCCAGGGCAGCAGGAGGCGCCAGGAGCTGACCGCCACCATCGTCCCGTCGCCCGTGATGTCCGGTGGCGGCAGTGTGTGTGTGTGTACGTGTGTGTGTGTGTGTGTTGCGTGTGTGTGTGTGTGTGTGTGTGTGTGTCTGTGCGTGGGTGGGTGTGTGCGTGCGTGTGTGTGCGTGCGTGCGTGCGTGCGTGCGTGCGTGGGTGGTTATGTGGGGGTGCCTACGCCGACTTTGACGGGGATGCTGCTGCTGATGATGATGATGCTGATGATGATGGTGATGATGATCATGAGGATGAGGACGATGATGATAATGATGATGCTGATGATGATTATGATGATTATGATGATGCTATGATGCTGATGCTGCTGCTGCTGATGATGCTGCTGCTGATGCTGATGATGCTGCTGATGATGCTGATGATGCTGCTGATGATGATGCTGATGCTGCTGCTGATTATGCTGATGATGATGAGGATGAGGACGATGATGATGCTGCTGATGACGAGGATGAGGACGATGATGCTGATGATGCTGATGATGATGACGATGATGATGCTGATGCTAATGCTGATGCTGATGCTGATGCTGCTGATGATTATGCTGCTGATGATTATGATGATGATGATGCTGCTGATGATGATGATGATGATGATGATGATGATGATGATGATGATGATGATGATGATGATGATGATGATGATGATGATGATGATGATGATGATGATGATGATGATGATGATGATGATGATGATGATGATGATGATGCTGATGCTGCTGATGATGATGATGATGATGATGATGATGATGATGATGATGATGATGATGATGATGATGATGCTGCTGCTGCTGCTGATGATGATGATGATGATGATGATGATGATGATGGGGAAGCAAGGGTAGTAACATATCTTGGGAGGTTCCAGCATGACTGGAAAGGTTCGAGGATGTTTTGGAGCATTCTCACCAGGGCTGCCGACGGAGTTCCAGGAGGGAGCAGGATTACTTACTTCCGTCGGCTCAAGTAGTAGGAACGGTCTCAATGCGCTCTGTCTCATCAGCTCGGGTTCATCCGCTAGGCACCTACATACGTACGTTCATCGACTGTAATGGTACGTGTTGTTGCCCAGCAAGCATCTTCAGCTCTCAAGCGCTTTTTTGCATCACTCGCCAGGGATCAGTAATCCAAGCTTTCACATTTGAAGGGTTGGCGTGTGCGCCCAGCGGCATTCGTTTCTATGAATCTCGCGTCCTTTAGGTTGTTGTCACATGCTCGTTGCATGGCGCACTCTGTGTGCCAGAGTAGTTGCGAAGCCTCGCAACCAAATTACGGCCGTCGTATCCCTCGCGGCTCTCCAGCCGAGGCTCCTTTGTTTGTTTCCTCGGTCTCGGACAGATCTTCGACTACTTGATTTGTCAATCCAGACAATTTTCATCGATTCTTGTATCCCCACCAGTCCATCAACAGCCACAGACGCCAGGCGATTACGTCGTGCGTGCCTGGGGCTGTCTTGGCGGAGTGGTTGACTGTCGTTGTTCGCCGTGCGTCCGTTGCTTTGGGCGCCGATGAGTCGCGGTGGCAGGCAACCACTCAGCTCAGGTAGCCGCGGGAAGCGTTTGCCCCCGATCACCGCCTACATGGTAAACCCAGGGCAGTTGCAGTGACGATGCCCACGCAAGTTGCCTCGATCAGGGCCGCTGCCGCCGCCGCCGCCGCCGACGACGACGACGACGACGACGACGATGGCGGGAGTCAATCTGAAGACCTTTGCGGTTCTTGCAGCGCCTTGGAGGCCTCTTAGGGGCCATCGTGGGGCCCTTGGGGCCATCTTGGAAGCGTCTTGGCCCCTCCTGGGGCCCTCTTGGGGCCCTCTTGGGATCGCTATGGGGGCTCTTTTGGGGCCCTCTTGGAGGACTTGAGGGCTTCTTGGGGCCATCGTGGAGGCCATCCATCGGTTAAAGCGGGGTCGTGGTCGCCTATTTCGGTGGTCCCGTCGCGGCCCCAATCATCGCCTCTGGGGGCTCTCTTGGGCCCCTCGTTGGGCAGTCTTGGGCGCTCTTGGGGCCGTCTTGGGGCCTTCCTGGGCCCGTCTTGGGGCCATCGTGGGCCATCTTGGAACCATCTTGAGGCCTCGATAGTCCACATAAAACGGCGAGAAGGCGAACCACATTAGACAAACGCAGTCGTTTTGAAGGATTTTGGCCTTCTCGGGGCGTCCTTTGTAGGCTCGGAGGTCACTTGGGGCCGTCTTGGGGTGATCTTGACGTCTCTTGGAGACATGTGGGAGGCGACCTCGAATTATCTTGGGATGCCTAGAGCGATCTCGGAGACTATCTCGGGCTCTTCTGGGGCTCTCTTGGAGCCACCCGGGGGCCGAAACGGTCCATCTGACGCCTCGCGTCGGGGGGGTCCAGACCCAGGGATTGTTGGGCAGGGGGCGGGGGAAGCCTCTCCGCGAGGGGGAAGAATGGGGTTATCAGAGCGAGCTCCCTGGACCACTCACTCGCGAGCAGAGGGCTGGTGGGACAGGGGCACGTCACACCGGGCCCATGGGGCCTTCAAGGGCGGATCGCGCATCCCCCCCCAGGAAGGGGTCGGGACCTCTGGGGCCGCGGATTCAAAGCGTCGCATCGTCGGACGACGACGACGACGACGACGACGACGACGACGCCGACGACGCCGACGACGCCGACGACGACGACGACGACGACGACGACGACGACGACGACGACGACGACGACGACGACGACGACGACGACGAGGCGCGCCCGCTGCCGGCTCCCTTCGTCGTTCTGGTTCCTAGTCGTCGTCGCCGTCGTTGCCCCACCCCCACTGTCTCTCTGCCCTTCCCTTCCCTCTCCTCGGCCTCTCTCTCCCGCTCCTTCCTCGTCCCCCCTCGACCCTCTCCATCCTCCTCTCCCTCTCCCTCCTGCTCCTCCTTCTCCTCCTCCATTGCCTTTCCTCATACATCACTCCTCCCTGTCGCTCCCCGAGGGCAGTTGAAAGGGCGGGCTGGTCTTTTCGCCTGAGACTTCTCATCACTTATGACCCTGAAGCTGAACAAATGACAGCAGTTTGACAAAGGGAGGGCGGGGGGGTCCAAATTGTGGCTCTCTCTTTCGCGCCACGCGCATTCGCTTCAAACATTTGAAAACGTGTCGCGGATTGAGGGCAGGTCGTTTTTTCCCGGAAAGGGCATGGGCCCAGGGTTCTCTTTTAGTTGGTTTACCCTCGGTTTTTACTTGAAGGGGGCCGGCGGAATTCTTGTGCGATAAGTTACGAGGTCGAAGGGGGCCGGCGGATTTCAATTGTGAGGACGAAGGCCATTTTTCGCCACCCCTCACGCAGATCGTGCTCTTGGAATTTTACTGCCTTCAAGGAAACCTCGATATTTCACAGGTGAAGTCAACTTTTTTCCGACATCGACTTTAAACGATAAAAAAACGAGGTAAACGCGTTCGCTCGATAAATAACGAGGTACCGCGGCCTCCGGAACGGCGCTGGGAACGGAGTTTTGGATTCTTGAAGTTGCATAAGTTCGGAAATAGCAGAAATCCCATGTGTTTTTTGACCCTGACCCACCCCGCCGATCTGCATGAGGTGTGGCACGGAATACCAGAAATGTATCAAATCCCCTGTGTTTTTGGACCCTGACCCCGCCGATCTGCGTGAGGGGTGGCGCGGAATTCCAGAAATGTGTCAAATCCCCTGTGTTTTTGGACCCTGACCCCGCCGATCTGCGTGAGGGGTGGCACGGAATTCCAGAAATGTGGCAAATCCCCTGTGTTTTCCCCGCCGACCTGCGTGAGGGGTGGCACCGAATTTTAGAAATGTGGCAATTCCCATGTGTTTTCGGACCTTGACTTCGCCCAGGAGGGCCCAGGAGGTTCCAGGAGAGCCCAGGAGAGCCCAGGAGGGCCTAGGAGAGCCCAGGAGGGCCCAGGAGGACCCAGGAGGCTCCAAGAGGCACCAGGGGGCCCAAGGAGGGCCCAGGAGAAGCTCCAGGAGGCTCCAGGAGAGCCCAGGAGGGCCCAAGAGGTCCAAGGAAGACCCAGGAGGGCCCAGGAGCTCTTACGAGGGATCGTGGCCCTGGGAGCGCTGACGTAGCGTAATTTACGAGGGATCGTGGCCCTGGGTGCGCGGGTGTAGTGTAATTTGCATATTTTGTTGAGGATGTCTCGAGGGAAACGCTAGTTTTGCAAAATTTGGGGATGTCTCGAGCGGGGGCTTCGTGGGTGGCCAGAATTCAGAGGATGTCTCAGGCGAAATGCTTGTTTTCGTGTCCCGCTCGCAGGAATTCCAAGGATGTCTCGCGCGTGCCGCGTCCCGCGCGCAGGAATTTTGAGGATGTCTCGACTAATTCGTTTGTTTTGCCAGGATGTCATTGGATTTTGACCGGATGTCTCGAGCGAAACGCTTGTTTTTCATAATTTGTTGAGGATGTCTCGAGCGAAACGCTGGTTTTGCAAACTTGGGGGATGTCTCGAGCGGGGGCCGCGTGGGGGGCCAGAATTCAGAGGATGTCTCAGGCGAAATGTTTGTTTTCACGTCCCGCTCGCAGGAATTCCGGGGATGTCTCGCGCGTGCCACGTCCCGCGCGCAGGAATTTTGAGGATGTCCCGTAGCGCGTCCCCTTGGCACGTCCTACGGTGCGACCCCATGGCACGTCCCTTGGCACGTCGCCTGGCGCGTCCCTTGGGACGTTTCGCGGCGCGTCCTCCTGGCATGTCCCCCTGTCAATTAGCTCTGGGGCAGCTACTATGTGTTCAGGCAGCTCGAGCTTCAGATCCAGATCAGTTCGGTCAGGACTCGGATGCAAAGGAAGACTCGATCCAGGACGCTATAGAGCACAACCGCGGCATGGGACATCGCTATTCAGCACAGCGCTGCACAGCACAGCCCTCGGCACGGTACATCAAGATCGATACAATCAGCATTGCACTTGCCCTTCACCCAATCAGGTGTCTTTGAAAACGTTGCCATGCGTTACATTTCTATATTCCTTTCCGGGTTCGTGGGTCGATCATGTTCAATGTGGCTCTCGCGTTAGCGCCATTCGTTTTAAAACATTGAAAGAGGTTTAGTCATGAGGGCGGGTCGTTTTCAAAATGTTGCTCTCGCATTAGCGCCGCGCGCATTCGTCTTAAACAATTGCAAGAGTTTCACGGATTGAGGGCAGTTCCTTTTCAAACTGTGGCCTCTCGCTTTAGTGCCGCGTCCACTCGCTTTAATTATCTGCAAGAGCTCAATTGGTTCTCATGGCTTACGTACCAGAAATGGTGTTGTGGACCGATTCAGGACTGTCAGGGCGCAACAGTTCTGTTGATTCGCGGTGTTGAAGTCCCAGGAATGGTGTTCCAGCGCGATTCAGGTTCGCGCCATACGAAACAGTCAGGTTAGCTCGTGGCGTTGAAATTCTGAGAATGGTGTTTTGGCACGCTGCAGGATTTTTACACGGTTGCCCCCGACGTGGCAATTCCCTCAGTGGAAATGAGCCCTTGCAGGGGCCTATGAACATTTATCTTGGAGGGAGGGTGTATCCCAACATCGTTGATGAGGTTTTGGTTTGCACTCCTCCTCCTCCTCCTCCTCCCTCGTTCCCTTCCCTCCTCACCCCTGCCCTGGTAGCTGCCGCGACGGGGCGCGAGGCCACCTTCATGGCCTCGCGGCCGATGATCCGTGCCCAGACCATCCAGCTCGGGCAGCCTGGGATGGTGGTGCGGAACGACTCCCTGAGGCCGCCCTCCCCTGCACGGGCCCATCTCGGCTCGATCGGTCCGATCCGATATCGACTCCACCGGGCCCGATCCGATCCGCGCCCGATGCTCCGACGATCCCGTGCGGACCGGTGGTTTGCATCGTGCATCCTGGCGCGGCCGATGCGACGCCGTCTCGATCCCGCGCTGACGCGGCCCGATGCGACGCACACCTTCCGGTCTGATCCGCTTTCCCGATGCGATGCCGGCTGATCTTGCCCCAAGCCCTCCTTCCCCCTGCTGCTCCTCCGCCTGAGGCGCTGAATCACTGATGGCCGTAAAGTCTCCTGACGTTGCCATCCCCCCCTATGCCTTCTAACCCTCCTCTTCCTCTTCATCTTCCTCTTCCTCTTCCTCATTCCATGTGACAATGGCTGCAGTGGTTGCCCGCAGACGCGCTAACGGCGATGCAGGCAACGGCGATGTAGGGTTCGGTACTGTGGGAATGCGTGGCTCGTGCCTTCTTGAAAGTCGCCGTGTCAGTTTCGTTCGATGCATTCGCATATTGTCGGGAGGAGAAAAAACACACAGACACAATTAATAGTCGATTCCCCAGAAAATATGGGAAAATACGGGAAGTGCGGGGAAAGACGAAAACCAAGAAAATATAGGAAAATATGGGGAATCCTTTTATTTGTGTGTATTTATTTCTGTGTCCCAGGGCCCCTTCATATTGGGAGTGCAGGAAAGGTGGTGCGTGATTTCCGACACTCTGGTTCCCAACGCCACCGTTGAGCAACGTCGCCGTCTGCGTGGCTCGGGGTCGCGCCGCGAAGCCCCCGCTCGGCCTGTGGGCAGGTCGCAGGACGGTGGGCGCCCCCCGCTGGCGGTGCACCCGAGGGGACGCTGCGGCGTGCGAGTCGCGGTGGCGAGCACGCATCTGTGCTCGCGGACGGGGGCCTCCTGTCCAAGGCGTACCTTTTCCTGTGCAAGCTCTTCGGCACCGCCTGTACTCCGCACCCTCCGGCCGCCTGAGGCCCCGCCCGCCCGCGCCCTCTCTCCCCAATTCGTGCTTCGCGCGCCCCGCCTAGCTCTTAACCGGAAGAGGCCCGCTCTCGACCCGCCGACCAAAAAAGTTCACGGACGGGGTTTCTGGAAACCAGCTCCTCTCCCACTCGCGTTGCATCTTAGGGGCATCCTGTGTATGTCTCGCACAAGTTGCGCTCTTCTCTCACACCTGACGTGGGCTCGACGCGGGTATTCGGCGCGGACTCGGCGCGGATGCGGCACGGGTTCGCCGCGGCCTCGACGTGCGTGGGTTCGACGCGGACCCCGACGCGGGTGGCGACACGGCGGTACAGGCAGGGGACCCCGAAGGTGCAATTGTTGCCCTCCCCCTCCTCCCTCCCCCCGTTCTTCGCGCCCAGCGGCGCCGTCAGGCCGCTGCCGGAGGGAAGGCGCCCCGAGCGCGCGCGCCGCCGCTGCCGTTGCGGTTGCCGTCGTCGAGTCCGCCGCCGTCGCCGTCGCCGCTGTAGTGGGCTCCTTCGTTCTCGTCATATCGCCTGCCTCCTCCCTGCTCCTCCCCCTCCTCCTCCTCCTCCTCCTCCTCCTCCTCCTCCTCCTCCTCCCCCTCCTCCTCCTCTTCCCCCTCCTCCCCCTCCTCCTCCTCCTCCCTCCTCCTCCTCCTCCCTCCTCCTCCCCCTCCCTCCCTCCCTGCTCCACTGATGCAGGGGGCCCAGGGAGGTCGGGGATGTGCGGGAAGCAGAAAGGGAGGCGATGGCAAGGAGGGATGGGGGAGGAGGGAATGTACTGATGGTGGTGGTTGTGGTGGCGATGCTGATGATGGTGATGATGATGCTGATAATGATGATGATGATGATGTCGAGGATGATCATGATGATGATGCTGATGATAATGCAGATGCTGAGATGATGACGATAATGATGATGCCGATGGTACTGCTGATGCTGATTCTGATGATGATCATGATGGTGAGCCTGACGATGATGGTGATGATGATGATGCTGATGATGATATTGATGACGACGATGCTGATGATGATAATGATGATGGTGATGGTAATGCTGAGGGTGATGATGATGATGATGATGATGATGATGATCCCAATCACGATGAAAAGGGTCATGCTGCTGCTGACGGTGCTGCTATGCTTGATGATGACGATGACGGTGATGATGATGACGACGATGAGGATGATGATGCTGATGATGATCGTGGTGGTGGTAACGACGGCGATGACGGTGCTGCTGATCATGATCATGACGATGATGATAATGATGATGACGATGGCGATGACGATGAAGATGATGATGGCAATGATTATGATGGTGCTGATGATGATGATGATGATGATGATGATGATGATGATGATGATGATGATGATGATGATGATGATACTGATGCTGATGATGATGGTGGCGATGATGATGCTGATGATAAATATGATGATTGACTGATTCTAATGCTTATGCTGATGCCGATGCTGATGATGGTGATGAGATGACGGTCATGATCATGACGATGATGCTGCTGATGCTGATGATGCTGGTGCTGATGATGATGCTGATGCTGATGATGACGATTATGATGGTCATGCGGACGGCGACGGTGATGATGATGATGATGATGACGATGCTGATGAGGATGATGGCTGGTGACGATGCTGATGCTGATGCTGACTGACGGCGTTGATGATGATACTGATGAGGATGATGACAATGATGGGGATGGTGATGAAGATGATGATGAGACCATGACGATGATGATGGTGATGATGATGCCAATGAGAAATGATGAGGATGATGATGATGATGATGATGATGATGATGATGATGATGATGATGATGATTATGATGCTGCTGATGATGATGGTGAGGATGATAATGACGATGACGATGATGTTGACGATGCTGTTGACCACGATGCTGATGCTGCTGCTGCTGATGCTGATGATGATGAGGATGATGATGATGATGCTGATGATGATGATGATGATGGGGCTGATGATGGTGGTCGTGGTGGTGGTGATGATAATAATAATAATGATGATAATGATGATGATGCTGCTGATGATGATGATGATGATGATGATGATGATGATGTTGCTGATGATGCTGATGATGATGATGATGATGGTGGTGGTGGTGGTGGTGATGATGATAATGCTGATGATGATGATGATGATGCTGATGCTGAGTATGATGACGATGCTGATGCTGATGATTCTGATGATGATGACGATGATGATGATGCTGCTGCTGATGATGATGATCATGATGCTGATGATGATGATGATGATGATGATGATGATGATGATGATGATGATGATGATGATGATGATGATGATGATGATGATGATGATGGTGGTGGTGGTGGTGATGATGATGATGATGAGGATGATGATTATCATTATCATTATTATTATTATTGAGGGTGATGACGACGAGGACGAAGGACAGAGCGCAGCAGGATGAATCTGACGACGACGGTGATGAAGATGACGATGACGGCGACGCTGACACCGACGATGTTGGTGGTGGTGGTGATGGTGGTGACGCTGGTGATGATGGTGGTGATGATGGTGGTGGTGGTGATGATGATAGGGGGTTCGTGGTGATGATGGTGCAGAGTCAGGATCGGGAGGGAGGAGGCGGGGGTTTCGGCCCCTCGTCCGAGGACCCCTCTTGCTGGGGCTTTGAGCTCTCCCAGCTCCTGCTTGGGCCCCTCGCGCCGGGGCGACGGCCCCTCGTGCGTGGACACCTTCTGCTGGGGCTTCGCCTCCTCCTCCTCCTCCACCTCCTCCTCCACCTCCTCCTCCTCCTCCTCCTCCTCTTCCACCTCCTCCTCCTCGTCCTCCGCCTCCTCCTCCTCCTCCTCCTCCTCCTCCTCCTCCTCCTCCTCCTCCTCCTCCCCCTCCCCCTCCTCGTCTTAGCTCACGCGTTGTCCCCCCGTGCTGAGGCTTTGATCCCTCACTTGTCGATCCTGGACCTTTGGGCCGCTTCCTCGAGCATTGTCCGACCCCTCACACTGGGGCCTTGGTCCCTCAGGCGTTGGCCCCTCATGCTGGGGCTTTGGCCCCCTCTTCACTCGTGCGCTGGCCACCTGCTGCTGGGGCTTGGACGCCTCGCCGTCGACCTTTCAGGCGGGGCGTTTGGCCTGCTCTTACCCCCTCTGTGGACATCCGTCGCTCCTGTCTTGCACACGGCCCTGCGCACGGGTGACGTCGGCGCGCCGCAGGGTGGGCCTCCTCTCCCCCGGCACTCCCTGGATCGCTGGAGCGGCCCATGGGGGCATGCACCATCAGGCCCAGGAGCGCAGGTGCACGCGCGCGGAGCACGCTGGCGCCGCCTGGATGAAGCCGAGGTCGGGCATCCTCTGCCCTGACCCTGATCCCGCCGCGGGCGCCCTTCCTTCCCACCCTCTCCCGCTCTCGCTCCCTCCCCTTCCTCCCTTCCCGTCCTTCTGCTGCTGCTCAATCCGCCCGCGTCGCCGCTCAGGACCGTCGTCATCCGGAGGAGCACCACCCTGCAGCACGTGACGAGCCCCACCGCAGGACCGCGGGCGCTGAAGGTGGAGAGCGTGGCGCTCCCACGGGACGAAGTCGTGGATGATTATGATGATTTTGATGATTATGATGATGATGATGCTGATGATGATGAGGATGACGACGATGGTTATGATGATGATCATGGTCATGATGAGGATGCTGATGATGATAATGATGATGCTGATGATGCTGCTGATGATGGTGATACTGATGATGATGATGATGATGATGATGATGATGAACATGATGATGAAACTGATGATGATGAACATGATGAACATGACGGTATGCATGATGATTATCATGTTGATCATGATGAGGTATTGCACAGGTGACCATCACGGTGGTAATGATGATGGTAACGAGGAGGAGGAAGAGGAGGAGGAGGAGACTGGTGAGGTAGAGCGTTTACTGTGGATAATGATGTGGATGATGAAGATGGTAATGACTACGACAATGACGATATTGCTGCTGATGATGCTGATGCTGATGCTGCCGCTGATGATGGTGATGATGATTATTCTGATAATGGTGCTGCCGGTGGTGATGATGAGGATGATGCTGATGCTGCTGCTGATGCTGATGCGGATGATGATGATGATGATGATGATGATGATGATGATGATGATGATGATGGTGGTAGTGGTGGTGGTGGTGGTGGTGACGAGGATGCCGAATGTTACCACGACGGCAGACCGTGTGGTGATTAACATGGTGATGATTGACACGTGGATTATGGTGATGATGATGACGATGATGATGATGCTGCTGATGATGATGATGATCAGGACGACGATGATGATGCTGATGATGATCAGGACAATTATGATGATGCTGATGACGATGACGATGACGCTGCTGCTGCTGATGCTGTTGATGATGATGGTGATGATGCTGTTGCTGCTGATGATGATGAGGTGTTTCTGCTATTAGTAATATTATGTTTAGTCCTGCCTTTTAGTATCAGAATTATTGCTATTTTCCTCTAATGACTGTGGTGATGGTGATGAGAATGCTGCTGCTGCTGCTGCTGATGATGATGATGATGATGATGATGATGCTGATGATGACGATGATGATGTTGAGTATGATTATGAGTATGAGTATGCGTATGAGCACGACTATGAGTATGAGTATGAGTATGAGTATGAGTATGAGTATGAGTATGAGCATGAGTATGAGTATGAGTATGATTATGAGTAGGAGAATGAGTATGAGTATGAGTATGAGTATGAGTATGAGTATGAGTATGAGTATGAGTATGAGTATGAGTATGAGTATGAATATAGGTATGATTATGAGTAGGAGTAGGAGTAGGAGGAGGAGGAGGAGTAGCAGTATGGAGATGACGATGATGACGATGACGTTGACGATGCCGACTGATGCTGCTGATGATATTGATGCTGATGCTGATGCTGATGGCTGATGGCTGATGGTTGCTGGCTGATGGCTGATGGCTGATGGCTGATGGTGCTGCTGCTGAGGAGGAGATGGAGGAGGAGGAGGAAGAAGAGGAGGCGGTAAGGAGACCGCGGCAGTCGGAGCTGAGCAGCGCCGAGGCCGACCATGCGGTCTCACGGAGGATGAGGGATGCGGTTGACCACGCTGACAATAATTGATATGCAAGGTTCGTCCTCTGTACACTGATGGGCCAAGCGTGGAGCCAGGGCCAGCCGCATGACTTGCCCCTCGGGAGTCGGCCGACTTCGAGCGTGCTGAGGCTGAGCATCGGGGCCCTCGCAAGCGGGACGCCTCATGCCTTGGAAGCGTGGATTTCGCGCGAGGTCCGGCTCGGGAAACCTGTGAGGCCGCGACGGGTCAAGGTGCCCCGCCAGCCTGCGCCACAGCGCGCCCCTCTCCTTGGCACGGGAGCATCTGCTGGTGTCGGCACAGTTTGAGCGTCCACCACCTCTGCCCCATGCGATGCCCCGATCACCTCCGTGTTCCTGCTGCTTCCAGTGGGAGTGTGTGTGGGGGGGTACCTCGGCACTATCTGCGCCAAGCTCGGGCGGTGGGAGCCATTTTCTGCGTGGAGCGTGGAGGTTTCGCCGGCAGTCGGCCTGGCAAGCTACGCCTCCAGCCGTGCACGCTCCCCTAAGAAGAGGGCAGAACGTTCTAGGCTCAGCAGGGGGCTCCTCCCTGGGACCGGGTTCGGACTGGGCCAATCCGTTTTCGTTTCTTTTTCAGTTTTTCCCAAGCATCCTGTGGTGTTGGGTCCTCGTTTCGAAGAGACCCCGCCCCGCGTCTCCTCCTACTTCCTTCCTCCTCCACCTCCTCCGCCTCTGTGCCTCTGCCCTCCGCGTGTATCTGTTTCGGCACACCCCTCACAGGTGTCGTGGCCCCGTAGGAGCTCCACCGAAGGCCCCAGTGGCAAAGTTCGTATGCAGTTCCACCCCTATTTCGGCGCACTCCTCGCACGGTTCTTGGCCCTACAGGGAGCTCCACCGAAGGCCCCAGTGGCAAAGTTCGCATGCAGTTCCACCCCATTTCGGCACACCCCTCACACGGTTCGTGGCCCCACAGGGAGTTCCAAGGCCCCAGCGGCAAAGTTCGCATGCAGTTCCCCCCCCATTTCGGCGCACGCCTCACGCGGTTCGTGGCCCCATAGGGAGCTCTACCGAAGGCCTCAGTTGCAAAATTCGCATGCAGTTCCACCCCTATTTCGGCGAACCCCTCACACGGTTTGTGGCCCCATAGGGAGCTCCACCGAAGGCCCCAGTGACAAAGTTCGCATGCAGTTCCACCCCCATTTCGATGCACCCCTCACACGGTTCGTGGCCCCATAGGGAGCTCCACCGAGGACGATCATTACCATTGCGTTACTCACAACTGCACATGGTTGGGTCCTTCACAAGGACAAGTGTTCTCCCATCCTCCTCCTCCGCATCCGCCATTTCCCGATTCGACCCAGCTCTGTAGTTCCTATGTCTCTGTAGTCCCCATGTCCCTATGTAGACCAATCACGGACGGACCCAGGGGGAAGGAACATGGAGGAGGGACAGGATAAAGGAATCTGAATAGGAGGAGGGAAGATGCAGGAAGGAGTAAGATGGATGAGGATGAGGATGAGGATGCGGAGGCATAGGGCACCAGGAGGAGGAGGAGAAGGAGGATGAGGATGATGATGATGATGATGATGAGGAGGAGGAGGAGGAGGAGAATGCGGAGGCGGAGAAAGAGGCGGAAGAGGAGGATGAGGAGAAGAAGATGAGGAGGGGGAGGAGGAGGAGGAGGAGGAGGAGGAGGAGGAGGAGGAGGAAGTCAAGCCAGCAGGTCGCTTCCACAGCAGAGGCTCTGCATGGACGTGCGGAGGTAGCAAGGCAACCTCTCTCGAGAAGGGCGAGGACAGGGTGCGAGTGCTGGAGCGGCGGTGGGACTGGGCCGCGCTACGATGGCGGCTGCTCGAGCTCACGAGCTGATGCCGCTTAACATCACGTGCTGCTCGTCTTTGTAAACGGTTGCTCCACCCGTGAAGGCAGGCTGAAGCGACGCTGGCGCGTGCACATCTTGCTCGAGGCGCTACCATAGGGCTGCGCCCACCCACATGCACGGTTTTCCGCGCGGCGCCCGAGTTTCTGCTTTGTGCGCCTCCTGCTTCCTGGTGCGGCTCTTTTGCGGTCGTCGTCTCTGCCCCTCTGCCTCTGTCGCCTCTGTTCCCTCCTGTCGTTTCGCCCCTCCACCCCTTCGATGCAGCAATCAGACGGGCCGCGGCGGTTGCTCTCGGCGGAAGGGGGGGTCCAAGGAGACGAACACCACAACCACCAGTTTTCTTCGAACCGAAAACGAGGGGGAGAGGTGCCTCCCTCCCTCGACGTCTTCCTCTTCTCTCGCATCCCCCAGCCAGTTCTCAGGGCAGATCGACGCCAGCCAGTTATCGGGGCAAAACGGCGCGCGGACGGACGGACGACGACGGAACGAACGACGAACGACGAAACGAGCTCTCGAACGCACGAACGCAAAAGAGCTGGCGGCGACGACGATCGAACGAGCCGACGGCGACCGCGACGTCTGGGAACGGACGACGACGACGACGACGACGACGACGACGACGACGACGACGACGACGACGACGACGACGACGACGACGACGACGACGACGACGACGACGAGCGGACGACGACGGGCGCGGGCGAAGACGAGCGGCGGGCGAACACGACGACCGGCGGAACACGACGAGCGGCGAAACACGACGACGACGACGGCGGCGGCGGCGGGCGGACGACGACGACGACGACGAGCAGACGACGACGACGACGGCGGCGAGCGAAGACGACGACGGCGGCGGGCGAAGACGACGACGACGGCGGCGGGCGAAGAGCGGCGGAGCGGGTCGCCCCGAGGAGGCGCGCCCGTCGTCGTGCAGCCGGGGGTCGCCGGGGCACGCCGCCGCCCGCCCATGCGCCCGATTGCTCTTGCCCCGGCGGGAGCGGCGCGCGCGGCGCTCCGAGGGCTCCTCCTCGTCCTCCTCCTCCTCCTCGTCCTCCTCCTCCTTCTCCTCCTCCTCCTCCTCCTCTCTCCTCCCTCCCAAGCCGCCGTTTTGGCTCCAGATGTGTGCGGGCGGCAGGTGCCCCTTGTATGTGCTACTCACATCACATTCAACACATAAGCCGATCGACGGGCGCAGACCAGCGCACCTTGATGCACCGCCGCCATGGATGTCGCTCCCTCCTGCTGTCAGTGGTCAATTGGCCTGGCGCTGTCTTTTTCTTGAGGGAGAGGGAGGGGGCGTCGGTTCGGTCGCGGGAGAGCGGGGGGTGGAGGCAGAAGATGTCTCGACAGTAGGTGCGTGCTATCTGTCCCGAGAGTGGGCCCTCCATGGAATTACCAATTGCCTTAAGAAGAAAAAGGAGGAGAGCGGCCCAGCCAACTCTCCGACCGAGACAATCCCAGCCGAGTCGCCAGCAGATGCCGCAACCCCGGTTGTTAAAGGCAATGCCCCGAGCGGCACCGCCGCCCCAGGACAGCGAACTCAGCAATACTTTCGCCCAGTATCGCAGTATCGCGACCAAGGCACCGGGGTGGAAGGCAGTCTTATCGGGCCGCCCCCTGTGCACCTGTGCCTGCCGGCCCGGCCGCGTCGGGCACAAATGCTGGCTGGATTGATTTTGACAGAATCCAGTCTTGGGCGGATGAATCCTTGACTGATGAGCCTATCCTTGAAAGACTGGCTGTAGAGCCGGTTGGCGGCCGCGCGAGCGATGGCGGCGGCCCCAGGCCGGCCGTGGACGGCGTCTATGACGCGACCGTCGACTACGAAGACAAGAATGATAATGGAGAAATGCAAGGACACTATGTACATGTATCCCGGCATCAGCGAGTCACCGGCCTCAGCAAAACGTGGCAGCGGTTTAGTTTGAACGAGTGCAACGACAAGTTCCAGCGTGACTCTGGGATGCCAAGTACCTTGCCAGAGCCCCCACCGCCGCCTGCGCCGAATGCGAGACCGCAGGAGAAGGGCCAGGGCAAGAGTGAGCCAAATGGCTGGAGTTCAAGCAGAAGAGAAGACAGCTCCTCCAGGAATCAGAACCAGTGGCGCTGGAGCAGCAGTGATCCCTGGGACGACTCGTGAATGGAGAGGTCGCTGGAGTAGGTGATGCAGCGCACTGGAACCAGTACGACATAGTCGATGCTGTCCACGCTACTTCGTGGAGCGGGTGCACCAGGTGTGCACGGGCATTGTGGCCTGAGCTGGAAATGTTAGCTCAGGCGGGAAACGTCGGGTTTCTTCGGCCTTCCGCCCCCTGGCAACCACCGTTGAGCGGTAAAATGCTTCTGGGGTTCGCTCTGGTGGCTGTGCATATGCACAGGCCAGGTGGGTTGGGGGGCCGGGGCAGCTCTACGGACCCCGCCGCGGGGGGAGTCAATGCACCCCTTCCGCACCGCCAATCTTTCGCCCTGCCTGCTCTCTCTCCTTGCGCGCGCTGCCTGCCTACTGTGCTGACTGACTACTTCTGCTTCCGCAGCTATACTACTTTGGCTCTAGGGAAGCGGAAAAGGAGCGAGCCTGCGGCGCGCGCGCGTGCGTCGGTCGGCGGGCTGGCCTCCTCCCTTCAGTGTTACCTTAAGTGTATGTTTGACGGCACTATCCCGTCTTCCCCATGTCATCAGCGGAGCCCACTGACCATGAGATCTTATCGGAACATCTTTCAGGGATTATGAGTATCCAGGCAAAAGACTTCTCCTGCTCCTCCTCCTCAATCCTCCTCCTCCTTCCTCTTCCTCCTCCGTCTCCTCTACCTCTTCTCCTCCTTTTCCTCCAGAGGCAAGGCGAGGCTCGCGTATTCCAGACAGGATCGCGTCGTAAAGAAAAGTCAGGGCGGGAGTTTTTTTGGGCTATTTGCGGCCTCGGGGGGCCTCTTCCCATATGCCATTCTCGATAGTCTCCTAGACATGATCGCGTCGTGAAAAAAACCAGGGCGGGAGGTTTGTGGCAACTTTCGGCCTCGGGGGGCCCTTGCTGGGCCGCGGGGCCGTCAAAAAAACGACCCAGGATCAAAAACCGGTCCCGGGGAGGGGTCGGGACTTCAGGGAACCCGTATTGCACAAAAGCAAGACGTCGCATGTCTGGGCATACAGGGGAAACCCATGCCAAGAAACACCGTGCTTGCCTCCAGGGTGCCGTAGGTTTCTTGGGTTTTGGTGGTTCTGCTGTGGAGCGCGTAGCGCTCCCACACCAAGCAGCGCTGGGCGTCGAGCGGTATCAGGGTTGGGCTTCTTGTGGAAGGTTTCTTGTGGTCGAGCTCCTACAGTGCCGGTGCCATTCCTTGGTTTTGCCCCGTTCGGCCCGTTCGGGCCTCCTCAGAGGCCCTGGTCGCCACGGGTGAATTCGCGTCGAAGTCTTGGGCAGAAAGTGCCCTGGAAGATGGCCGGGGGGAATACAGTCAACCCGCATAGTAAAGATGGCCAACATTCCCAAGGGTTCCTTTGCATCCTCGCCTCCTCGGCCTATCCTTGGCCGCGTCCCGCTCGAAAAGCTTCGACGTGGCCTTCCAAGGCCCGTGCGTCCTCATCGCGCATCCTTGCTATACGGGTTGACTGTGCCGGTGTCGGTGCCCATCGGTTTCCCCGCGAACGCGGGGGTCCGGAGATCCCCCGGCGCTGCAGTTAAGTCGGGCCTGTCCCCCTACAGAAGGAATGTTTAAAAATACTCAGAAAATAGTCTGGGAACGATTCTTCGAGTAGTTTTCGATTATTAGTCCCCAGTCCGAGCTTGTCTCCGTAGGGGTCCTGGCGGATTCATAAGGTTGGGTGAGGTTTGGCGCCGATTTCGGTGGCACGCCCGGGTGCCTGGGTGCCCGAGTGCCCGGGTGCCCTATAGCTCTATAGCCCTATAACCCTATAACCTTTATATCCCTATAGCCCTATTACCCTATGTCCTACAACCCCATAGCTCTATAGCCCTAAGAGCCCTATAGGCCTACAGCCCTATAACTCTATAGCCCTATAGCCTTACAGCCTTGTAGCCTTCTAGCCCTATTTCTCGATAGCCCTATAGCCCTCTATAGACCTGTAGCCCTATAGCCCTGTAGCCCTGTAGCCCTATAGCCCTACAGCCCTATAGCCCTATAGGCCTATGACCCTATAGCCTTATAGCCCCAGAGCCTTATAGTCCTACAGTCCTATAGCCCCATAGCCCCTAGCCTTATAGCCTTAAACAGATGAAATATTATGATTGGGTTGTCTCTCCAGTATAATTGAAGATATTTTCGGACTAATTACAATTTTTCGTCCAAAATCTCCCTGTAGGGGGGCATGCCCGACCTAGGGCTGCAGTCCTCTTTCGCTGGGCGCTCTTCTCGCCCGCCTTGGGGCCTTCAGGCCAGAGGGCACCACAGGGCCTTCACCAACCACAGGTGGGCATCGCAGGCCTACTGTTAAGTCGGGCGCGGCCCTCTACAGGAGGAGTCTTCAAAAATAATCGAAAAATAGTCTGGGGCCGATTTTTCCTGGAAAGGGCGCCGGCCCAGGGTTCTCTTTTAGTTGGTAAACCTGTCCCCGATGCCTCAATTGAGGTGGGCCGGCGGATTCTTTCCTTGATGAATTTCGAGGTCGAGGTGGGGGCTGGCGGATTAACATTTGAGGATGTCTCAGGCGAAACGCTTGTTTTTGAAATCCCGATCGATAGATCACAGGGTGCGGGCCACTCTTTCGTGTGTTGAGGATGTCTCGAGCGAAACGCTTGCTTCGCAGAGTTACCGAGGATCTCTGGAGCGAATCGCTTGTTTTGTAGAACTTGAGGGATCTGGGCGCCCCAGAGATTTGCCTTCTCCAGGTGCACGAGCCCGTGTGTTTTTACGTATGCGCCTGTAGATTTGCCCTCTCCAGGTGCACGAATCCATGTGCTTTTACGTATGTGCGTATAGATTTGATTTCTCCAGGGGCGCGAATCCGTGTGTTTTTACGTATGTGCCTCCAGATTTGTCTTCTGTGCAGCATGGCAAATTCCAAGTCAGCACAGCACGGCACAGCACAGCCTCTGGCACAGCACATCGCCATCGACACCTTCAGCATTGCAAGTGCCCGTCGCCCAATACGGTGTCGTGAAAACGTTTCCATGCATGCGGTTCTATATCCCTTTCCGGGTTCGTGGGTCCATCATGTTTCGACCATTCTTGATTATTTTTGGATATTTTTGGGCTATTTGGATTTTGTCTTCGAAGCTTCGCCTGTAGGAGGACATGCCCGACCTAACCCTACCACCACCAATACAGGCACACCAGCTTGGAGCTGTCCGGGGGTCTGAGGTGGCCCAGCACTGGTCCTGGCCAGCAGGAAGACAGTGAGAAACTGGTCTGGGGTGAGAAACTGCACCAGATGGACCCCGGGATGAGTTCGGGGACCAATTTTGAGCGGACTTGCCCCCCCCCCTCTCCTCCTGACCGATTTTCTGGGGTCCCAGCCAGTTCAGAACCCCCTGCCGCCTCCAAACACAATCTGTCCTCCATCTCGGGAGGTGATCTTTTTTCTGGGAAAGGGCGTAGGCCCAGGGTTCTGGTTTACCCCCGGTTTTGACTTTAGGTGGGCCTGCGAATTTCTCTTGCGGTGAATATCCAGGTCGAGGTGGGCCGGCGAATTAAAATTTGAGGATGTCTCGAGCGAAACGCTTGTTTTTCATAATTTGTGGAGGATGTCTGGAGCGAAACGCTTGTTTTGTGTTATGAATTCAGAGGATCTCTCAAGTGAAATGCTTGCTTTCACGTGCCCAGGTCTTGAGGATGTCTCGAGCGAGACGCTTGGTTTCACGCCTCCAGGTTGCCCAGACAGATGTCTAGCATGAGGATTTGTTGAGGATGTCTCGAAACAGAGGCTTGTTTTCACGTGTCCAGGTCGCCCAGGCGGATGTCTAGCATGAGGATGTGTCGAGGAAGTCTCGATCGAGACGCTTGTTTGCACGTGTCCAGGTTGCCCAGGCGGATGTCTAGCATGAGGATGTGCTGAAAACGTCTTGAGCAAAACGCGTGTTTTCACGCGTCCAGGTCGCCCAGGCACAGCACAGCCCTCGGCACGGTACATCAATATCGATACCTTTAGCATTGCAGCCTAGCATGTTGCTTGGCACGTTCTGCGCAGCGTCCCGTGGCGAGTCCCCCTGGCACGTCGCGCGGTGCACGTCCACTGGCACGTTCCGTAGCGCGTCCCCTTGGCACGTCCCGAGGTGCGTGCCCATGGCACGTCCCCTGGCACGTCGCCTGGAGCGTCCCTTGGG
>CAUYUJ010018719.1:191068-196955 GCA_963575745.1 Prorocentrum cordatum
GAGTCGATAGTGGCGGTGCTGTCCAAAGTTCTCGACCTCACCGTGCAGGCCGGCAGCGACATGCGAGCCAGGGCCAAGAACTTCAAGACCGTGTCCGACGACCTCAACCAGATCTTCTTCGAGCTCCCCTTCGAGGTGCCGCCCTACTTTGCCCTCAGCTCGGCGGCGCGCCCGAGGGGGCAGAGGCACAGGGCGGAGGGAGAGCCGGCCCTCCCCGTGAAGGCGGCGGGGCTCCTCTCGGCAGCTCCACCGCCCTCCGGGAAGCCTTCCAGCCCTGTGGCAGGGGGCCACATGCGAGCCCTACCCCTGCCCCCCACGATTTCTGAGGGGGAGGGTTGGGTTCACTCCGTTCGGGAGCTCCCGAGCGAAGTGAACCCCACCCTCCCCGTCAGAAGTCGTGGGGGGCAGGGGCAGGGTTCGCATGTGGCCCCCGTCTGTGGGCACGAGCAGCGACATGCACGTGAAAGCTCGGAGGTCCGCGCGGATTTCTCGGATCGGCGCCGGAGCCCCCTGGCGGCGCCTCCGGCGCCGCCCCTGGCGCGCTCTGCGCGCCGAGGAGGGGGTCCACTGCCGATCCGAGAGGCCTGCGCGGGCCTCCGAGCTTCTAGGTTCACGTCATTGCTTGTGGCCCCGAACCACCCGCAGCCACAGGCGGCCTCCCAGCAAAGCGCGGGGGCTCCGAGAAGCCTCGCCGCCCTCCGAGGAGAGGCCGGGCCCTCTGCCCTCCCCTGTCGGCGCCACACCCGAGAGCGACCCTTCGCGCCGGAGGGGCCCTCGGTGCGCGCCCGGAGGGGTCCCCCCCCGGTGCCGCCCAGAACCGGCTGGCGCGCTTGGGTTCAAGTTAAAAAGCAATCAAAAAATAGTCACGACATGCCCCGCCGTGGCACCCCGATCCGCGCCCCGAACAGCTCGCTCTCCTGCTCGGGGCCGCTCTGGCGTGCGGCCGCCCCGGCGCGCCGCCGCTCCTCACCCGCGCCATCCTCACGCTGGAGGGCATCGCCATGGCGGGGGACGAGTCCTTCGACATCTTCCAGGCGGCCTACCCCTTCGCGCTGAGGCAGGCCCGCGGCCTGCTCCTCCGCGGCGACGCGGCCGCCTCCGCTGGCCTGGTGGCCGGCGCCCTGGCGCTGGCCTCCGCGACCGGCGCCGAGGCCGCCGCGGCCGCCGCGCCGTAGGGCGCCCTTCTCCTCCTCCCCCTCCTCCTCCTCACTCCCTCCTCCTCCTCCTCCTCCTCCTCCTCCTCCTCACTCCCTCCTCCTCCTCCTCCTCCTCCTCCTCCTCCTCCTCCCTCCTCTCTCCTCCTCCTCCTCCTCCCTCCTCACTCTCCTCTCTCCTCCTTCTCTCCTCCTCCTCCTCCTCCTCCTCCTCCTCCTCCCTCCTCCTCCTCTTCCTCCGCCGTGGGTGCCAGCGCCCCCTCCTCCTCCTCGTCCTCTCCTCCTCCTCCTCACTTCCCCTCTCCTCTCCTCCTCCTCCTCCTCCCCTCCTCCTCCTCCTCCTCCTCTCCCTCCTCCTCCTCCTCCTCCTCATCCTCCTCCCTCCTCTCCTTCTCCTCCTCCTCCTCTCTCCTCCTCCTCCTCCTCCCTCCTCCTCCTCCTCCTCCTCTTCCTCCTCATCCTCATTCTCCTCCTCGACCTCCTCATGTTCCTCCTCCTCCTCCTCCTCCTCTTCCTCCGCCGTGGGCGCGCGGCGCCCCCTCTGCCGGCGCCGACTCGCGGCGGCTCCGGCGGGCCGGCGGCTGCGGGTGCCGCTCGGGGCTTCGGCGAGGGCCGCGGGGAGCCGCCCCCCTGGAGGCCCCCCTCCCGGAGGCTGGCCCCCCCTGGAGACTGCACCCCCCTGGAGGCACCCTCCGCGGAGGGGTCGCCAGAGGTTTTGGGGCCTCCAGCCCTCCCCAGATGCTCCCCGCTGGGCCCCCCCCCGCGGGGGGCCCCCCTGGAGGCCAGGCCGGGCCCTGGCGCATGCAGCATGCAGCATGCAGCATACGGCGACGGAGGGAGGGAGAGGGAGGGAGCGGCACTGACCCTGAGGAGTGCTGCAGACCCAGCCCTCCACACTTCTGTCGGGATCCCGCAAAGTGTGTGTGTGTGTGTGTGTGTGTGTGTGTGTGTGTGTGTGTGTGTGTCTGTGTGTGTGTGTGTGTGTGTGCGTGCGTGCGTGCGTGCGTGCGTGCGTGCGTGCGTGCGTGCGTGCGTGCGTGCGCGCGTATGTGTGTGTGTGTGTGTGTGTGTGTGTGTGTGTGTGTGTGCCCCGTGTGTGTGTGTGTGTGTAGAGAGAGAGAGAGAGAGAGAGAGAGAGAGTTCGATCGATTTTTGCACCGAACCGCCCAAAACAGATGCCCCCCAGCCGCTGGCAGCTCCCAAGGTCTTGGGCCGTCTCGGACCGTCGGAAGGCCGAAAACAAGTAAATGCCACAATCCTTCAAAAACCTATGGTAAATCAATGTTTGTGGCCTTTTCGGGCCTTCCTGGAGGCCCTCTTGGAGGCTTCTTGGGCCGTCTTGGGCCGTCTTAGGGCCATGTTCGGCCGTCTTGGTGGGCTCCTGGTCCGTCTGACGCCGTCGGAAGCCGTTTTGGGGGCCTCTCTGGGCCGACTTGAGGCCCTCTTGGAATGCTCCGGGGCCGTCTTGGAGGCCATCTGTCGTCTGAAAGGCCTCCTGGGCCGTCTTGGGGGCCTCTTGGGGCCGTCTTGGGGGCCTCTCTGGCCGTTCTGCGGCCATCTTGGAGGCCTCTTGGGCGATCTTTGGGCGATCTTTGGGGGCTCTTGGGCCGTCTCGGGCCGTCGGAAGGCCGAAAAGAAGCAAATGTCAAACTCCGTAAAACAAATTACGCTACCGAGGAACCCCACATACTTAATTTAAATCTTATGTGCTTGCTTAAGTTTATCAAATATGCGCAATTCTGCGTTCTCAGCCCTCGTCGCGAATGTTCCCCTCTGTGTCATCCAACGCCATATTGCTTGAACCTCCTCCCTCTTCCTAGCCTTCTATCCTCCATCGAGGACAGATTCGAGCCAGCCAGCGGCCGCGGTGAGGGACCACCCCCTGCGTACCCTCTATGGTGTCGAGAAAGTGCCACGCCTGCTATGCCCTGGACGACCGTCGTGCATGGCGGCCGCGGTGAGGGACCACCCCCTGCGCAGCCTTTATGGTGTCGAGAAAATGCTGCGCCTGCTATGCCCTGGACGACCGTCGTGCATAGCGGCCGCGGTGAGGGACCACCCCGGTGAGAGACCACCCCCTGCGCACCCCCTCTGGAGTCGAGAAAGTGCCACGCCTGCTAAGCCCTGCGACATTGGCGCGTATAGAGACCGCGGTGAGAGACCACCCCCGTGCGCACCCCCTCTGGTGTCGAGAAAGTGCCACGCCTGCTAGGCCCTGCGACAGTGTCGTGGATAGCGGCTGAGCTCAGGGACCACCCCTGCGCACCCCCTACGGTGTCGTGAAACTGCCACGCCTGCTAGGCTTTGCGACAGTGTCGTGGATAGCGGGCGAGCTCAGGGACCACCCCCTGCGCACCCCCTCTGGTTTTGTCGAGAAAGTGCCACGCTGCTAGGCTTTGCGCAGTGTCGTGGATAGCAGGCGAGCTGAGGGACCACCCCCTGCGCACCCCCCTGGTGTCGTGAAACTGCCACGCCTGCTAGGCTTTGCGACAGTGTCGTGGATAGCGGCCGCGCTCAGGGACCACCCCCTGCGCACCCCCTACGGTGTCGTGAAACTGCCACGCCTGCTAGGCTTGCGCCAATGTCGTGGATAGCGGGCGAGCTCAGGGATCGCGCAACCCTCTGGTGTCGAGAAAGTGCCCACCTGCTAGGCTTTGTGTCGTGGATAGCGGGCGAGCTCAGGGACCACCCCCTGCGCACCCCCTCTGGTGTAGAGAAAGTGCCGCGCCTGCTAGGCTTTGTGACAGTGTCGTGGATAGCGGCCGCGCTCAGGGACCACCCCCTGCGCACCCCCTACGGTGTCGTGAAACTGCCACGCCTGCTAGGCTTTGCGACAGTGTCGTGGAAAGCGGGCGAGCTCAGGGACCACCCCCTGCGCACCTCCTCTGGTGTCGAGAACGTGCCACGCCTGCTAGGCTTTGCGCCAGTGTCGTGGATAGCGGGCGAGCTCAGGGACCACCCCCTGCTGCACCCCCTCTGGTGTCGACAAAGTGCCACGCCTGCTAGGCTTTGCGAGAGTGTCGTGGATAGCGGCCGCGCTCATGGACCACCCCCTGCGCACCCCCTCTGGTGTCGAGATAGTGCCACGTCTGCTAGGCTTTGCGACCAGTGTCGTGGCTAGCGGCCGCGCTCAGGGACCACCCCCTTGCGCACACCCTACGGTGTCGTGAAACTGCCACGCCTGCCAGGCTTTGCGACAGTGTCGTGAAAAGCGGGCGAGCTCAGGGACCACCCCCTGCGCACCCCCTACGGTGTCGTGAAACTGCCACGCCTGCTAGGCTTTGCGACAGTGTCGTGGATAGCGGCCGCGCTCAGGGACCACCCCCTGCGCACCCCCTCTGGTGTCGACAAAGTGCCACGCCTGCTAGGCTTTGCGACCAGTGTCGTGGATAGCGGGCGAAGTCAGGGACCACCCCCTGCGCACCCCCTCTGGTGTCGAGAAAGTGCCACGCCTGCTAGGCTTTGTGACAGTGTCATGGCAAGCGGCAGCGCTCAGGCACCACCCCCTGCGCACCCCCTACGGTGTCGTGAAACTGCCACGCCTGCTAGGCTTTGCGACAGTGTCGTGGATAGCGGGCGAGCTCAGGGACCACCCCCTGCGCACCCCCTCTGGTGTCGTGAAACTGCCACGCCTGCTAGGCTTTGCGCCAGTGTCGTGGATAGCGGGCGAGCTCAAGGACCACCCCATGCGCACCCCCTATGGTGTCGAGAAAGTGCCACGCCTGCTAGGCTTTGCGCCAGTGTCGTGGATAGCGGCCGCGCTCAGGGACCATCCCCTGCGCACCCCCTCTGGTGTCTAGAAAGTGCCGCGCCTGCTAGGCTTTGCGACCGTGTCGTGGGTAGCGGCCGCGCTCAGGGACCACCCCCTGCGCACCCCCTACGGTGTCGTGAAACTGCCACGCCTGCTAGGCTTTGCGCCATTGTCGTGGATAGCGGGCAAGCTCAGGGACCACCCCCTGCGCACCCCCTCTGGTGTCGGGAAAGTGCCACGCCTTCTAGGTTTTGCGAGAGTGTCGTGGATAGCGGCCGCGCTCATGGACCACCCCCTGCGCACCCCCTACGGTGTCGTGAAACTGCCACGCCTGCTAGGCTTTGCGACAGTGTCGTGGACAGCGGCCGCGCTCAGGGACCACCCCCTGCGCACGCCCTACGGTGTCGTGAAACTGCCACGCCTGCTAGGCTTTGCGACAGTGTCGTGGATAGCGGGCGAGCTCAGGGACCACCCCCTGCGCACCCCCTCTGGTGTCGTGAAAGTGCCACGCCTGCTAGGCTTTGCGGCCGTGTCGTGGATAGCGGCCGCGCTCAAGGACCACTCCCTGCGCACCCCCTCTGGTGTCGAGAAAGTGCCACGCCTGCTAGGCTTTGCGACCAGTGTCGTGGATAGCGGCCGCGCTCAGGGACCACCCCCTTGCGCACCCCATACGGTGTCGTGAAACTGCCACGCCTGCCAGGCTTTGCGACAGTGTCGTGGAAAGCGGGCGAGCTCAGGGACCACCCCCTGCGCACCCCCTCTGGTGTCGAGAAAGTACCACGCCTGTTAGGCTTTGCGACAGTGTCGTGGATAGCGGGCGAGCTCAGGGACCACCCCCACGCCTGCCACGCTTTGCTGTGCTGTGCTGGGCTGTGCTGAGCTGTGCTGTGCTGTGCTGTCCTATGCTGTGCTGCGGTCTGCTGTGCTGTGCTGTGCTGTGCTGTGTGCGTGAGGAGGAGGAGGAGGAGGAGGAGGAGGAGGA
>CAUYUJ010018720.1:2500-57500 GCA_963575745.1 Prorocentrum cordatum
AGTGGAGGCCAGTCCACAAGAAACCTTCCACAAGGAACCCAACCCTGAGATCCCAGGACGCCCATTGATTTTTGGTGCTGGAACGTAACGCTTTCCGTTGCAAAACAATCGGAACCATCGAATCCCAGGGCACCCTGGAGGCAAGCAGGGTGTTTCTTGGCATGGGCCTCCTCTGTACCTTCTCCTCCTCTGCCATTTGACCTGGTCTCCTCTTCGGTGCCGCGGCCCAGCCACGCGGAGGTCGCGGGCGGCCGCGCCCAGGCCGGCCTGCAGCTCCGCGTACACGGGCATGTGCTTCTCCTGCCCCCGGGGGATGCCGTGCCTCCGCCTCCGCCCCGCGGGCTGACCCGCGGCGGCCACTTGGTGGGCTTGTTTTTCACCGCCGACGCCATGAGTAGGAGGGGGAGGGAGTCCTCCTCCTCCTCCTCCTCCTCCTCCTCCTCCTCTTCCACCTCCTTCCACACTCCAACTTCTGGTGGTGGTGGAAATCAGGCGCAGGACCACCGGCTCGCGAGGAGCCCCCGAGGCCTCGCGCGGCAGGCCGGGGCCCCCGTGGCGCGGCGGGTCCGCGTCGGGCTGCGGCCCCCGAGCCGGGCCTCCGCCTCCGCCCCGCAGCCTCCCCCTGCCCGGGGGCCCCCCCACGGGGCGGTGACCTCACCGTGCGGTGAGCCCGTGGGGCTTCGGGGTCACCGCAGGGTCTTGGGGCTCGGGTCGTTCTCCGAGGACGTCTCGGGCGACGGGGGCCTCCGGGGTCCCAAGACCGTGCGGTGACGGACCGTGCGGTGAGGTCTTGGGGGATTTCGAGGTCACCGCACGGTCTGTCACCGCACCGTTTCGGGACTCCAAAGCGGCGGCTGATCCAGGACCACCGCCCGGGAGATCGGTCTTCGGGGACCTCGCCAGGCAAGACGAAGCCTGAGGCCGGGCATGTCACCCTACGGGCGGATGTTGGAGGAAAAAAGAAAAACAGTCCCAAAATGCTCCCACATAGCCAAACGGGTACTTACAAAGTCGCCCCCTGATTGTTGTTGTACTATTTTTGCATATTCTTCCTGTCGAGGGACGTGCCCGACTTACGACCACCGCCCAGGAGATCGGTCTTCGGGGACCTCGCAAGGCAAGACGAAGCCGGGGCAGGCCCCGAGTTGGGCGGCGAGCGAGGGGCGGAAGTGAGAAGAAGAAGGCCTTCTCAGAAGGCGGCGGGACTTCTCAGATGCCCTCGCGCCTTCTGGGAAGTTTTTCTGTGTCTTCGGGGAAGGCTTGGAAAACTTCTCAGAAGGCCAGGGGATTCCCAAACCTTCTGAGGCCAGCCCCTTCTCACTTCCCCTCCATCGCTTGCCGCCGACAACTCGGACGGGGTGAATCGGAGATCTCTGAAGTCGGACGGTTCTGGAAACTGTACCTCGGGCGTTCCGGAACGCTCTGAACGTTCTGGAACGATCTGGGTGTTTCGGAACGCTCGGGGCAGTTTTTGTCCCTGTCCTAGCCCCGCCCGACCTCGGCATGCCTGCCATATATGTTTGGATTCGTCAGGAAATACTGCGGCAACTTGAGAGAGCACTTGCGTCGAGCCCGCGTCGGATATGCGTCGGGTCCACGTCGGACGTACGTCGGCTTTACGTCTGGTCCACGTCGGATGTACGCTGGACTTCCGTCGGAACAGGGTCGCGTGAACGTCCTCCCATATCTGACGGGGTAGTCGTGCGGGCTAGACAGCTACTGCGGGCTGCGAGAGGCCTCCAGGATTCCCCTCACAGACTGATCCATGGCCACCTCCTGGGAGATCGGTACTCGGGGGCCTCGGCAGCGGCGGCCGTGGACATGTGTGGAACCCCATGCAGTACCCGAATATAAACATATATATATATATATGTATATGTATGTATATTTATAGATGTATGTAGTTAGAGATATAGATGTGTGTAAATATATATGTATAGACACATATGTGCGCCTCCACCGCCTGCCTTTAGCGAGGGGATGAGAATGCAACCCGTGCGCCTGCCAGGCCCTGCTCCGAGCGCGGGACGCATACGTCCTTCAGCGTTGGACGATGTTGCGTGTGGTGAGCGCACCATCCCAAAGTGCACAAATTCACGGCGACAGCGGGTGGGCCAGTCAACATGGCTATCGACGGTGCAAGCCATGCTAACATTGAGGCGCGTGCGGCCAATGCTAATCTATGAAGTCAGCGCGACCAGGATTCGCAACCCGTCCGCGAAACATGATTATGACTGTGGGTGTGACGGCGATGGCAAAGATTAAAGACAAAGGTAACGTATGGTTTTTCCTCTGCCAACTAATGATAATAATCACAATGATAAAGCAAGTGCCATCACCGTTCGCCGACCTCCTCCACGCCATGCAAGGTTGTTTGGACGAGGAAGAGGAGAAATAGGAGGAACAATGGTTGCAAATGCACAAGACGAAACAGAGAGAGGGGAGCTGCCGTTATGACCAGCAGAGGGACAAAGACGTGTCGCGAGACCTCGTTGCTCAAGTCCGCGTCGCGCCCGACACACAACCACGCGATCCCCCTCCTCGTCCGTCTCCCCGCCCACCTCTCCACCACCATCTCCTCCTTTCGGGGGCGGCCAAGAGGGGGACGTCCAAGAGGGGGGGTGCAAATCATGGCCAGCGGCACGTGCGCGGCCCAGGGGGGGGGCCAGGGACGTAAAAAAAAAGAAGAGGCGCCATGAACTCTGGTGAAATATCATGGCCCACGCCATGATATCCCCCCCCCGTCATCACCCCCCTCTTGGCCGCCCCCGATCCTTTTTCCAACGCAAGAACACGGGTCTTGAGGGACGCGGGTCCTCGACGCAGAGGCTTCCCCTGGTCTGGCCGTCCACCCTGGGGGGCAGGGCGGGGAGTCCGAAGACCGGGAAAACCATCAGGACCCACACCACCTTTCCTGGATGCCGCTTCTCCACCCAGGTCGGTGCATCCTGGCAAGTCGTTCGCTTGATTGGATCCGAGCATTCGGCGAGGGCGCCCTCGTTTCGAGGACGGATCCGCGAGATTCACGCCGCGCACAAGCAGAGACGGCGACAGCATGGCCACGTAGCCTGATGCAGTCCAGAATAGGACGCTGTGGCCTCCAGCTGGTGTTTCCTTCTTTCCTTCCCTCGGGATCTCTATCCTTCATGGTGACCATCCCCCACCTTCCAACCCGTCCCATCGCACATCCTCTTGCTGCCTCGACCAACGCCAAGTGCGACGACGGCAACGACAATGCTTGTCGCCGAGGAGCTGATCACCGTCACCGTCGTCGTCTTCCCCCTGTCCTCCACTGAGACTGTTTATTTTTTTACCAGGGGGTAACACGGGTTACGTGGGGGGGAAGGGGGAGGTGACGGTAACGGCGGCCGCCGCGGCCAGTGCGAGTACCAATACGAACACTAGTACTAGCACGAGTACGAGTAGTACGAGTAGCACGAGTAGTAGAAGTAGTACGAGGTACGAGTAGCACTAGTAACTCTAGTAGTGCTGATAATAGTGGACATACTAGTCGTGCGAGTAATACGAGTAGTACCACCAGACGACTAGAATTAGAAGCCGTGCTTGTGTTAGTGATATAGTAGTAGTAGTAGTAGTAGTAGTAGTAGTAGTAGTAGTAGTAGTAGTAGTAGTAGTAGTAGTAGTAGTAGTAGCAGTAGTAGTAGTAGTAGTAGTAGTCGTAGTAGTAGTAGTAGTAGTAGTAGTAGTAGTAGTAGTAGTAGTAGTAGTAGTAGTAGTAGTAGTAGTAGTAGTAGTAGTAGTAGTAGTAGTAGTAGTAGTAGTAGTAGTAGTAGTAGTAGTAGTAGTAGTAGTAGTAGTAGTAGTAGTAGTAGTAGTAGTAGTAGTAGTAGTAGTCGTAGTCGTAGTCGTAGTAGTAGTAGTAGTAGTAGTAGTAGTAGTAGTAGTAGTAGTAGTAGTAGTAGTAGCCGTCGTAGTAGCAGGAGTAGTAGTAGTAGTAGTAGTAGTAGCAGTAGTAGTACTAGCCGTAGTAGTAGTCGTAGCAGCAGTAGTCGTAGTAGTCGTCGTACTTAGTAGTAAGAGTAGTAGTAGTAGTAGTAGTAGTAGTAGTAGTAGTCGTAGTAGTAGTAGTAGTAGTAGTAGTAGTAGTAGTCGTAGTAGTAGTAGTAGTAGTAGTAGTAGCGTAGTAGTAGTAGTAGTAGTAGTAGTAGTAGTAGTAGTAGTAGTAGTAGTAGTTCGTGGTAGTAGTAGTAGTAGTAGTAGTAGTAGTAGTAGTAGTAGTAGTAGTAGTAGCAGTAGTAGTAGTAGTAGTAGTAGTCGTAGAAAAAAAACACGAGTAACACTAGTAGTCGTACTAGCAGCAGCAGCAACAGTAGTAGTAGTAGTAATAGTAGTAGTCGCAATAGTTCTAATAGTAGTAGAAGTAGTACCAGAAGCAGTCGTAGTAGTAGTAGTAGCAGTAGTAGTAGTAGTAGTAGTAGTAGTAGTAGTAGTAGTAGTAGTAGTAGTAGTCGGCAAGTAGTGGTAGTAGTTGTACTTGTAGTCCTACGCATAGGAATAGGAGTCGTAGAAGTCGTCGTCGCAATAGTCGTAGTAGTCGACGTACTAGTGATAGTAGTCGTACTAGTAATAAAAATATGAATCGCAGGAGTCATAGTGGTAGTAGTAGTCGTAGTAGTAGTCGGAGTAGTAGTAATAGAAGTAGTAGTAGTAGCAGTAGTAGTAGTAGTAGTAGTAGTAGTAACAGTAGCAGTAGCAGTAGTAGTAGTAGTCGTAGTAGCGGTCGTAGTAGTAGTCGTCGCCGTAGCAATAGTAGTAGTAGTAGCAGTAGCAGTAGAAGTAGTAGTAGCAATAGTTGAAGTACAAAAAGTAGTAGCAGTACTGTTAGTTGAAGCAGAAGTAGTAATCGTCGTGGTAGTAGAAGTGGTAGTCGTAGTAGTAGTAGTAGTAGTAGTAGTAGTAGTAGTAGTAGTAGTAGTAGTAGTAGTAGTAATAGTAGTCGTAGTAGTAGTACTATTCGTACTACCAGTACCAATAGTAGTAGAAGAAGTAGTAGTAGAAGAAGTAGTAGTGGGAGTAGTCGTAGTAGTAGTAGTAGTAGTAGTAGTAGTAGTAGTAGTAGTAGTAGTAGTAGTAGTAGTAGTAGTAGTAGTAGTAGTAGTAGTAGTAGTAGTAGTAGTAGTAGTAGTAGTAGTAGTCGTAGTAGTAGTAGTAGTAGTAGTAGTCGTAGTAGTAGTAGTAGTAGTAGTAGTAGTAGTAGTAGTAGTAGTAGTAGTAGTACTAGTACTAGTAGTAGTAGTCGTAGTCGTAGTCGTAGTAGTAGTAGTAGTAGTAGTAGTAGTAGTAGTAGTAGTAGTAGTAGCAGCAGCAATAACAGTACTTGTAGTTGACGCACCGTATGCAGTACAGTGCTTGTGTACACGACGGCGTCTGCGTACACACTTGCGCTTGCGTGCACCGCAATGCCCGCGTACGAGAAGCAACAAAGTGCACGCAGCGCTTGTGTACCCCACCGTGCCTGCGTGCACCACATTATCTGTGTGACCTTGCCCTGTGTGCACCATGATGCCTGCGTGCACCACAACGTTTCTGTACACCACCTGTCCTACGAGGGCCCCGTGTCTGCGTGCACCTCTCGGGGCCTCCGGGCCACGTCGGTCGTTGTCGTCGTCTTCGTCCTCCTCCTCCTTCCCCTCCGTCACAGCCTCCAGTTCCTCCTCCTCCTCCTCCTCCACCTCCTCCTCCGTCCTCCTCCTCGTGCCCCTCCTCCTCCATCTCTTCCTCCTCCTCCTCCTCCTCTTCCTCCCCCTCCTCACCTCCAACACAGCTCCTCCTCCATCCTCCTCATCCTCCTCCTCCTACTCATCATCATCATCATCATCATCATCATCATCATCATCATCATCATCATCATCATCATCATCATCAGCATCATCAGCATCATCATCATCATCATCAGCAGCATCAGCATCAGCATCAGCATCAGCATCAGCATCAGCATCAGCATCATCATCATCATCATCATCATCATCATCATCATCATCATCATCATCATCATCATCATCATCCGCCTCCTGCTGCTGCTGCTCCTGCTGCTGCTGCTGCTGCTCATCCTCCTCCACCTCCTCTATGGGAAACTGCACGCGTGCACGCCTGTAGCCAGTTTCCCCGCGTCACCGTCACGTGGGGGGGAGAGTAACACGAGTTACGTCCGGAAGTACAACATATTGATCTCATTGGGAACCCAAGATGAACGTACGCACGCAGCCACGGATTCATGTCACGAACGCTCGCGTAACGCGTTCTGTCAAGGCCGATGTGGGCCACGAAATGAAGCGGGCCGTACGAGAGATGGCAAAGCCACCTTCCGCGGCGGCTTACGCGGACCGCCAACGTGGCACGCTACACTGGCAATGAGGGCGCACCGTCGTCGGGGTCCCCTCCTCGTCGTCCACTTCCTCTCCAACACGGAGGAGGGCCAATTGAGCCAAATAGAATTAGGTCGGGCATGTCATCCTACAGACGGGTTTTGGACGAATGATGGATAGAAGATATTCAAACGAACCCCAGACACAATCTAAACATAATAGAGACATCGTACCAATACTATGCCCCAACCATCCTGTGGTGTTGGGTCCTCGTTTTGAAGAAACAGCGCCCCGCGTTCTTCTCCTTTCCTCTCCTCCTTCCCCTCCTCCCTCCCCCTCCTCCCTCCCCCCCTCCTCGCCTATGCTCTTCGCATGTCTATGTTTCACCGCACCCCTCACACGTTTCGTGGCCCCATAGGGAGCTCCACTGAAGGCCCCAGTGGCAGGGTTCGCCCCGTTTCGGCGCACCCCTGACGAGGATCGTGGCCACATGAGGAGTTCCACCGAAGGCGCCAGTGGCAGGGTTCGCATGGCGGCCCCGCCCCATTTCGGCACACCCCTCACACGTTTCGTGGCCCCACAAGGAGCTCCACCGAAGGCGCCAGTGGCAGGGTTCGCCGCCCCATTTCGGCGCACCCCTCACGAGGATCGTGGCCCCATAGGGAGCTCCACCGAAGGTCCGAGTGGCAGGGTTCGCATAGCTGCCCCGCCTCATTTCAACACAGACACACACACACACACACACACACACACACACACACACACACACACACACCGCACGCTTCGCGGCTCCATAGGGAGCTCCACTGCAGGCCTCAGCGGCAGGGTTCGCATGGCGGCGTCGCCTCCATTTCGGCACACCCCTCACACGCCTCACGGCCCAATTTAGAGCTCCACCGAAGGCCCCAGTGGCAGCGCCCGCATGCGTCCCCCAGCCCACTTCGGCACACCCCGCGCACGTTTCAGGGTTCCCATCTGCGTTGCCCCGTGCTCCATCCCTCTCTCGGCGCGCTGCCTACGATGAGAAGGTTACATCCTACCTTTTCGCAGCTGCATACGGTTGGGTCCTTCGCCAGGCCAATTTCTACCATGCTGGACTGTTCCTCCTGTATAGGAGGGACATGCCCGACTTCAAAAAAGAGCAAGGGCGGCTCTCCCGCGCCGCGGCCCACCGCCGAAGATCATCGTACGGGAAACGGGTCCTGCGGGTCCTGGACCCCCGGTGCGTTGCCCCAAAACCACTTCTGCATCCTCAGCCGTCCTTTGACAGTCCCCGGGCCCGTGGAGGGCCCCGAGAGAGCCTGAGCATGGCGAAGAACCTCAGGACCCGTTTTCCTTGGGACCCGTTCCCCCCCCTGGCGACGAGGAGTACGACGAGAGGGTCGAACAGGCCCGTCGCCGTCCTCTCGTCACCGCCGCTGTCCCTCAGAGGCCCGCCCCACCTCGGCCAGGATGATGCCGCCGGGCTCCAGGCCGTACTTCTCGAACATCGCCTTGTCGGCGTTGGCGGAGATGTCTGGCCCGCCCGCCCGCTGCCCCGGCAGGGCGAGAGACGGGCGAGAAGGAGGGGCCGATGGGGCGGGGCAGGATCTCCTGCGAGCATCCGACGGCACGAGTGTCTCCTGGACGCTGCCATCCGAATCTCCTCTTCCTTCTCCTCCTCCTCGTCCTTGTCCTTCTCCTCCTCCTCGTCCTTGTCCTCCTCCTCCTCCCCCTCCTGCTCCTCCTCCTCTTCCCCCCCCCTCATCCACCTCCTCCTCCTCCTCCTCCTCTGCCTCGTCCTCCTCCTCGTCCATCTCCTCCTCAGTCCACAGCAATTCCCCGACTCGAGCGAATCTCCGGTGCCTGAGTCTCCTCGAATTGCAGGGTGCGGCGAACTTCGCAGTTGCACGGCCGCCCTGAGCCCCATGCCTCCCAAGAATGAGGCCTGATGCCTGATCTTGTACAGCATGCGGTGAAGATGATGGCGGGATACAGACGACAATATGCTACTGGTGCAAGGCACCCGGGTCGCCTCCCAAGAAGACTGGGCACATCAGCGGCAAGAAGCACGAACAACACCACGAATCTGACGGCGAAACCCACTTTCCGAGGCCGTGCCAGGCATTGCGAAGAATCTGGAGATCTACAAAACTCAAACATCTCGAGAAGCTCAAGCAGGGAACAGGCATGGAATTCGCGTCGAAGGCCACGTCATAGCTGCAGGGACAGATCGACGTGCGACTGGCACAGAAGGAAGCGCTGCTTCCCAACTGCTGCGCGGAGGTGGCTGCACTCCGCAGACTTCAAGAAACAAAACGAGAAACGACAATGTTGGCAGCAGCGCGGCATAGCCCAAGGAAACAACAGAAAGAGCTCAAACAAATTCTTCATTGCACCGGCCTTGCAGACGTGCTGCAGCGGCTTTCTGCGCGGATGTTTGCCCGAAGCGGCGACCCAAAAACGAAGTGAATTTCGCATGAATGTTTGGTCTTCATTCCGAGCCAAACAGAAATCCTCACGGAATTCACCTCGGAATCCGGGACGAAACTCTCCAGGACACCCCGGGCCCACCCAGTCGTTTTCCGAGCGGAATACGCTCTGCGATGTTAGCGCAGTGGAGATTCTGAAGCTGGCGAGTCCAAAGCAGGTGGAGCGTCTCCGTGAAGGGGAGCAGAAGCCTGCACGCCCCCCCCCCCACGGGCAAGGGCTGGGGCACGGTCTGCGCCCGGCTCTTGCTCGCCAAGGCGCCCCTCGACGACTGCGAGGCGATGGAGGCAGGCTGCGTGGAGACGGCCAAGCTGATGGAGGCCTTTATCCAGCTGGCCGGGAAGAAGAAGCAGAAGAAGAAGAAGAAGGCAGATGCGCAGGCCAAGACCGAGGCCATGGACGCGACCGGCACAGACAGTGCGGCCTCAGCGGGAACTGCACGTAAGCGTGGGGCAGGAGCCGTCGACGACACCCAGTCCTAGGACGTCAAGCGAAACCTCAAGAGATTGCAGAGGCGGCGCTCAAGCAAGCAGGACTCAGCTAGCGAGAGATCCAGAAGCACGGGCCTAGTGATGCTGCACACCATCCTGGCCGATATGGCTCCTGGTGTCCATGTTGCAATGCGGAAGGCCAGCCTACCGTGCTCCTTCCTGGGTGGACGAATCTGGGCCAAGTCAGGCCACGTACCAGTACCAGAACCAGCAGGCAGCCGTTCGTCACCAGCAACGCCAACACTGCCCACATGTTCGAGAAGGCTCTGAACCAGCTGAGGTATCAGGTCGATGCGCCCGTCGTCTCTTGTCAGAAGCCGCAGCCGGAGGCAACGCAGGTATAGTTGTCGTTGGCCAGGTTGTGCAAGAGTGGATGGAACGCCACAAGTACCCATTGCACGAACGACAGACGGGAAGAGGCCAGGAGTGATGGCAGCGGGACCTGGCCGCATGGGATCACGTACTCTCCAACAGCTCAAGCAATGGGATGCCTGGACAAAATTATCACCTGGGATACTCTGCGTGGGCTATGCTAACATGCCTGAACGGCACGGCATCGTGGTCGGCCCTAGGTACCTCTGGGTGCCTGAAGGGCCTACCGACCACCTCAACGTCATGGGCTTCGCAGCGCTCGTGGCTGTCAAAGTGGCCTGAGATCTTGGCGTGCGACCTTCACATGGTTCCAGAAATCTTCTCGGGCACCCGCATGCTGGAGAGAGTAACATGACGCTGAAGAGGCTGCTCAAACAAAAACCCTTGCCAGAGACAATTACATCGTAAGTCTCCGGGAGCTTGGGGTGGAGAATGGGATTCCGGCCACGGTCACGGCCGAACTTGCCGTAAAACCGCACCGCCCTGTCATGATGAGATCAGGACGTCACACTCCCGTGCCTCAAGGTTTCCAGAAAAATCCAGAGGAAGCCGTGGCATTTGACGGTGCCGACTGGCTGTTCGAGGCCACCCGTTCTCTGGCCACGCCCTTTACCACAAGGGTCTACTGAACATGAGACAATGCACGAGTCCTGGTGCAACCTCATGGAAGCGCACGAGACACAATGTAATAGATACCACTGCTTTGACGGCAATGACGTGCAAGCACATGCACAGCAACGAGCTGTATACCAATTTCGAGAGCTTCAAGAATTGTCCGATTGTACTAAAGGACCACATCCCAGAAATAATTTCGGGCACCCAGAAGAGTTTCGAACCAGTGTCTAACGAGTATCGCCTCCCAAGGCCCGACACGTGAAAATCTTCCAGTTTCGATACTTTCCTGGTGCTCGACATGCTGATTGGCGGTCAAGGCTAAAGCAGGTTAGAACATCATAACCCTACACGCGGACTTCGAAGGAAAAATGAGAAATGGCCAATCCATACTCACGAAGTGTCAGAAATAAAAAAAAATAATCGCGTACCGGTACAGTTGTTTGACTATTTTTGAATACTCCGCCTGTAGAGGGACACGCCCGACTTAACACGAGCCTACTGTACCCGATGTCAGACTTGCCACAGCCTGGACGACCACTCCCCGCCGTGCACTGTCTGGTCTCGTAAGCTTTTTCTTACTCTGAGTTTCGACCGTGGGTGGAAGGGGGGGGGGAGCGGTCTCGCTCTGGACCTCTCCTTCATGCCGCCGTTTGCAGCAGTGCATCCTGTGGGGGAGGCTCCATCTGCCTGAAACGGGCGCCAAAAACAGCGAGGATCTACTCCAAGGAGGGGGGGAGGGGGGGTGTCAGGGCCCGCGCCGATTGGCAAAACACTTGATAAAAAAACACTACCACCGTCGTGCGCGTGTGCTTCTCAGGCTGGCCCAAGACGGTCCAGGTTTTCAGGCGCTGGCCTCGCCGGCCGAGAGAACACGCACGTCCGAGCGATGCCAAGCAGAGGAGGCACCGCAGAAGGGGGCCGTGTGTGCTGCGCGCGAGGCCAGACGGCAGCAGCGTCCTCCTGCCCCTCCTCCTCGTCATCGTGCAGGCCCCCGATCCTGTCCCTCCCTCATCCGACTCTTCCAGCTGCTGCTCCATCTCCTCCTTCTCCCCCCTCCCCTGATCGGGGGCCAACGACGGGGAGGACTGGCTCCGGGGAGGGGAGCACATCGACCTCGAGTCGGCGGTACATCACCGACAGGTGGGCGATGTGCCCCCCCTATAGCGCCTCCGCACGCTCACGGGCGGGGCGGGCCATCAAACCCCCTAATTATCGGGGGTACATGGGCGACTGAGATTCCATGCATCCCCCCCTGATCCTCCGCCCTCGCCTAACGTTACCCCTGGCTTGTCCACACCCTCGGCCTCCTTTGAGCAGGGACCGACCGTCCCGGCATTCGTATAGTCATACCACGAAATGTTCCTAGAACCAAAAACTGTTCTAAGAACAATAACAATGTTCTTAGAACATAAACCCGATGTGCTCAAACAAGACAGACTCCGCCAGGAATGTTCTAAGAATATGTCGTGGAAACCACAGAAGGTTCTTAGAACATTGTTTGGTAGGGCTGTAGGCGAGCCAGGACGCTTCGCCACTGCTTGACTCCTTCCCATGCCTGCCCCCTATCCCTCTGCTCCCCCTCTGCCTCCTCCTCTCCCCCTGCCCTCCTCCTCTCCTTGATCTGTGCACTACGGGGCCCCCGGCAGTCTCGACCCTTGCCCGAGGCCACTTCTCACCCTGAGTGGTCTTCGTTGCCGGCCCTGGGGCCCGGTGAGGGCCCCAAGAGGCCGAACACGGGAAGAACTGCTGCGTAAAACAAGCTCTGTAGTCCTGCTCCTCCTCCTCCTCCGCCTCCTCCGCCTCCGCCTCCTCATTCTCCCATCCCTCGGCCCCAAGCCCTCGCTCCGAGCAGCGGGTTGCCCATGCCGAGGATAACGGCCATCGTGCCAGAAGCAGCGGGCGGGTGCTGGAAGCGGCGCCCCAGAGAAGAGGACAGAGGAAGGAGAAGAGAGGGGGGTAGAAATTTAGAGGGGGGACGAGTGAGAGGGGAGGGGAGAGGAAGAGGCGGAGCAGCAGCAGCAGCAGCAGCAGCAGCAGCAGCAGCAGCAGCAGCAGCAGCAGCAGCAGCAGCAGCAGCAGCAGCAGCAGGGAGAGGACCAGCAGCAGCAGGAGCAGGAGTCAAGAGGAGGCCGAGGAGGAGCAGGGGGAGAGGGATGAGACGGAGCAACGGGAGCAGGGCGGGGCGTGGCGTCAGTGCGAGCCGATGGAGGGAACACGCGGGGAGGGGGAGGGGAGCGGACCGACTGCGAGGAGGCGGGGAGAGGAGCACCACGATGGCGACGAGGGCAAGCGCGTGGAGGCGGAGGGAGGCGGAGGCGGAGAAAGGCCTCCTCGAGCGAGGGCTCCTCGAGCGCCACTAGGCGCGCCCCCTGCCAGCACCCGGCGACGCAGCGGAGCTCGGGGCGCGAGGGGGGGGAGGGGCAGGCTGGCGAGAGCCAAAACTGCGTCGGAGGGGGAGCTGGCAGTCGAGGAACAAGACGCTGGGTAAGCATAAACTTTTGGAGGTCCGCGCGGGGTTCCTGGATCCGCGCTGGACCCCCTTCCTGGCGTGCTCCGCGCGCCAGGGGCGGCGCCAGAGCCGCCGCCAGGGGGGCCCAGCGCCGATCCCAAGACATCCGCGTGGAGCGCCAAACGTTCATGTTTGTGCAATTTTGGGGGATAGCCAACAAAGGACCGATGCCGCCACTCCCCGGACCTCTCCCGGGGTGCGTTCTGACCAGAATTGAGAGGCGATTCCGGCGGTGGCGACGAGGGCCTCCCGGAAGGCCCAAGAAGGGGAAAGCGGGCGAGGGTTCGAGGCATGGGTACCCGCTCCTCCTCTGAGTTGTCGGTGCTCCGAGGCGGGCAAGCAGGGGCCTCGAGGCTTTGAGAGAGCGCGCCTCACGTCGCGCCCAGCATGGGCGGGCGCCTCGGGAGACAGCCGCCTCGAGGGTCCACGGGCGAGAGGGTGGCAGGGCAGGGGGAGGGTGTGGAGGACCCCGATGGCCGGATCCGTCCGCGTCGAACCGAAAGACCGGATGGACCTCGAGTGTGCGTCGGAGCGAGCCGCGTCGGCTCAGGATAGAGGCATCCCAGATGGGGTCCGAGTAGATGGGGTCGAAGGATCGCGGCGCATCGCCAATGCATCCCGATGTATCGGCGATGCATCGGCGATGCGTCGACGTCGGAGTGTGGAAACACGGTCTCCGCATCGAGCCGCATCGTCGATGCATCGGCGATGCAGCGCGATCCACCGACCACGTCTACTCCGACCCCATCTGGGAGGCCTGGACAGGATCATCATCAGATGAGATCGACCGCGCCTAGATGCACAACAGCGCCGTGCAAGCATTGGGCCGCATCGGACCGTCGGAACACCAGTGGGACGCACGGAGACATGCCGGTCCTATACGGAGGCGCGCGCCAGACCCGAACACGTAGTACACCCATCTTGTAGTGTATCGGTTCCCGAGCGGTGTGGCCAGAAAGAGCCCGCCACGGCGCATGTACTATAAGATTTCTCGGTGCGCGCGAGGCCCCTGGGGGGGCGACGCACATGTAGTAGAAGTATGTTGGGGTGACGCCGAACCAAGGTCGAATCGGATCGGGCCCGCCGAAACTAGAGAGCAGAAACTCCACACTCATAATAAGAACCCCGACAAGCGAAGCGGTTTACAGGGCAGGGCTGTTTAATTAATGCCCACGGCCGTTCGGCAAACGCCAATTATCGGGGTCCGGGCTGGTTTCCTCCCTTGATACATGGACATCGAATCGGCTCGATCGGATCGACACTGACCCTGTGAGAATGCATGCTCCGGAAAACTCTCTCGGAGCGGGTGCTCCAACATTCCGGTCCGCGGGGAGCAAAATGTAACGAGGTGGGTCCGGCGAGAATTTTCCACGTTGCCGCCTCGCTGCCGCCTCGCGCGCTGGGTGGGTCTTGCCACGTTTTTGGACGCCCGAAGTGGATACGGAAAACATGGGAACAATGCCCAACAACAAAAGGTTGTCCCAAACCAACAGCGGCCGCTGTTGGGCAGGCGGCTTTCTGTCTCAAGTGGACACAGGCCGCGGCGGCGCGGACAGCGAGTCCTGTTCAAAATAAACAGGAACTACTGTTTGGCATTGTGCTCATTCTTTCCGTACCCATTTCGTTCGTGCCGAATATATCCCTCCCCACACCCCGCCCTCCGCTGTTTCCAGCTGCCATATACCGACCCGCATGTGAGGGCTGCGAATGCGACCCGCATGGCGCCCTCCCTCTGAAGGTTTCCCCCGGGGCCGTAGGTGACCCGAGGAGGGAAGGGCGAGGAGGAGGAGGAGGAGGAGGAGGAAGAGGAGGAGGAGGAGGAGGAGGAGTAGGAGGAGGGGGAGGAGGGAGGAGGAGGAGGGAGGAGGGAGGAGGGAGGAGGAGGGAGGAGGGAGGAGGGAGGAGGAGGAGCTCCGCTGTTTCCACCCCGCTCTCCGCCGTTGCAGACGCACCTCCGCCCTGCCCAGCGCCCGCCCCTGCGCAGGGCACCCCATTCTTGCCGTACCCACTTCGCTCGTGCCGAACGCTGCCGCCCCGGTGCCGCCTCGGTGCCGCCTCGTGGCCGCCGGGTGGCTGCCCGGGGCCCGCCCCGCGCAGAGCGCTGCGCGGGAAAAACCGGCCCGGCGGCCGCGGGCCCCTGAGGAGAGCTGCCCCGACGGGAGCACCTCGGGTGAAGTCGGGCACGTCTCTCCACAGGAGGAGTCTTCCAACATAGTAAAAAAAGGGGACGATGTTTCTACGACGCTTGGCTATTTCCAACATCCGCCTGTAATTGGAAGGACACGCCCGACCTGAATCTGGGGAGCGTGTGTTCGAGAGGGAGGCATGTGCGCGGACAAGGGGCTGGGAGCAAGGGACATTATGAAATGCGGAAATCCGCGATTTCCCATGGAAACGTGACCCGTCGCTAATCCTCGCCCATGTTTGCGATCGCCTGACAAATCAGGGGAGATCTCATGGCCCCCGCGGCAATGTATCAACCCCCTCTAGTCCTCACCCCCTCTTCGACGCCCCTGATTAACATGGCGCCCCGACCGAAGGAGGGCTCCCGATGCTTGGCCCTACCCTGAAGGACAGCTGGCCAGACTGCGCTGCCAGGAGAAAGAAGCACCGTCGGGCCGCCTCGGACAGTCAGAACACCAGAATCGAATCGGAACGAGCACCGAAGCCGACATCGAATCGGGTGGATCGGATCGATATGGAGGGGTCCTCATGATTGGCCCAACCGAAGGAGGGCCCAACACTTACGTCGCCGGCGAGCCTGGGGGGAGAAAGTGAGAAGCGGCGGGCCTTCTCAGAAGTCTCGGACGTCCCCCGACCCGAGACATGTTCTAAGCCTTCACGAAAGGCACAGCACACTCATCAGAGGGCCGGAGCGCTTCTGAGAAGCCCCGCCACCTCCTGAGAAGGCCTTCTCCTCGACACTTCCTCCTGCGGTCGCCGCCGATCGAGGACGCCGGCGCGCAAGATCCTGCAGGATCCCGCAGGCTCTCGCGCGCTGACCCGGGTAAGTGCACCCCTGGCCTTGCAGGATCCTGGGAGATTCGGCGCTCTGGGTGACCCACTGGCATGGGGGAAACAGGGAGGAGGAGGAGGAGGAGGAGGAGGAGGAGGATGAGGAGGAGGGGGCGGAGGGCGACGAGGAGGAGGAGGAAGAGGAGGAGGAGGAGTCCTGAGGAAAGCGGGTCTGGACCCGTGGCCCTTCTCCCAGGAACAAACTCTTCATCCTCAGTCTCGGGAGCGGCCAAGAGGGGGGTGTGCAAGAGGGGGGGGTGCAAATCATGACCGGCGGCATGTGCGCGGCCCAGCGGGGAGGCCAGGGACGTAACGAAATAAGACGAGGCGGCATGAAATCTGGGGAAACATCATGGCCCCCGCCATGATATCCACCCCCCCCTAGTCATCACCCCCCTCTTTGCCGCCCCCGAGAGTCGTTTCCTGACGGTCCTGGGGGCCCGAGGGCTGGGAAACGATGAAAACCCTCAGGGCCCGGTTCCCTCGGGACCAGCTTCCCCAGGGTGCGTTCTGACCATGATTTCGAGGCGAATCCGGCGATTGCGACGAGGGCCTCCCAGGAAGCCCAAGAAGACGAACACGAGCGAAGAGTAACAGTATGGGCACCTCTTCCTCCTCTTCCTCCTCTGATCTCGCAGCTCGAAGGGACGGCTGGCCCGCCAGACCCGGCCACGGGGAGGGAACAGCTCTGCGGGGAGCGGAAGAGGGGAGTGAGAAGGAGAAGGACCTCCTCAAAGGCGGCGGGGCTGTGTCTTCGGGGGGGCCCGGGAACTGCAGAGCCATCTGAGAAGGCCTTCTCCTTCGAGGGCCTGCCTGAACCTTCTTCCGCACGCGGCCCTGCCGTTAGACTCCACTTCGCACTGCTGCTGCTGCTGCACGGGGCAGCTTCGCGGATCTCCAGAAGCTCGCCAGAGTCTCAAGCTTCGAATTCGCTGTGCTTCTCGGTAGGATTGTCCCAGAAGAACCGAGATTCCTGGAGACGGCCTTGGGGCCTCCGGCCCCCCTCGCTCGCCGCCGAGGGGGAGCAGCGGGCGCGCGGGGCGCGCCCGCCGCGCGCAGGCTGCGGGAGCGGACGGGCCTGCTGCGGCCGCCGCCGTCCGCGGCGAGCCTGCCGAGCGCCCCCCCCCCCGCGCCTCTGCGGCCCTCTGCCGTGCGCTCTGCCCCGCTCTCCTTGCTTAGGGGGCCACATGCGAACCCTGCCCCTACCCCCCGCGATTTCTGAGGGAGAGGGTGGGGTTCACTTCGCTCGGGAGCTCCCGAACGAAGTGAACCCCACCCTCCCCCTCAGAAATCTTGGGGAGTAGGGGTAGGGTTCGCATGTGGCCCCCTGCTGCTGCTGCTGCTGCTCACTTGCGGAACGGCACCTGCTCACTTCCCCCCCCTCCCCCCTCGCTCGCTCGCCGCCGAAGTGAGCGGGCGACGAGCGGCATGCGGTATGGAGTATCCGCTGCCGCCGTCGGGTCGGGGGGGGGAGGGCGAGTCCCAGGGCGACTGGGAAGCTGCTACCCCCCCCCCCCTGAGCCGCCCTGGGACAGGCGCCCCTAATGGCGGGAAAAGCGTATTCTATACATGTCCTCGAAACGTCACGTCTTTTTTCCCAAACATCCTGTGGTGCTGGGTCCTCGTTTTGAAGAGCCAGTCCCTGCGTCCACTCCTCCCCTCCTCTCCTCCTCCTCCCGCTTCTCCCTCCTCCCGTCACCCCCCTCACTTTGGCACACCCTCACACGATTCGTGGCCCCTGAGGGCGAGCTCCACCGAAGGCCCCAGTGGCTGCGTTCGCATGCCGCCGCACCCCTCACTTCGGCACACCCTTCGGGAGCTCCACCGAAGGCCCCAATGGCTGCGTTCCCATGCTGGGCCCGCATGTCTTCTCCCGCTTCTCCCAGTGCCTGTCAGCCATAAAAGGGTTACATCAACATGTAGCCCGTCCCGTTTGACCTCCGCGCCCCCCGTGGGCGGCCCCAGCGGCAACGCCCGCAAGGCGGCCCCGCATCATGTTGGTGCTCCCTTCACGCGTCTCGTGGCCCCGTAGTGAGCTCCACTGAAGGCGTTGTTCACAACGGCAGTACTCACAACTACATATGGCTGGGTCCTTGGCATGGATCTATTTTTCCGTCGGCAAGCGAGGGGGGGGGAAGTCAAAGGAGAAAGTGTACTCAGAACGCGGCTGGGCTCCTCAAAAACTCTCGCGCATTCTGAACAGCTTTCCGTGTCTCTGGGGAAGATCCAGAAAGTTTCTCGGACGGCTCGGGGACGTCAGAGCCTTCTGAGAAGGCCCACCCCTTCTCACTTCCCCCCCTCGCTCGCCGCCGAAATTAGCGGGCGAGGAACTGTATGAAATATAAACGTTTCCGCCGTGGGGGGGGGGGGCAAGTCCCAGGGCGAATGGGAAATTGACACCTCACCTGCAACCGCTGGGGTATAAAATGTTCAATTGCCCTGGAGCAGGCACCCTCGATGGCGGGAACCAATCATTTCAACATGTGTTCGCGCCCTAAGAGAAAGGCACCTTTTGTTCCCAACCATACTGTGTTGGGTCCTCGTTTTGAAGAGACAATCCCCGCGTCCACTCCTCTCCCCTCTCCTCTTCTTCCTTATGTTCCTCCTTCTCCGCTTTCTCCTACTCCTCCCCATCACCATCCCCATCATCATCATCATCATCATCATCATCATCATCATCATCATCATCATCATCATCATCATCATCATCAGCATCATCATCATCATCATCATCATCATCATCATCATCATCATCATCAGCATCAGCATCATCATCATCATCATCATCATCATCATCATCATCATCATCAGCATCAGCATCATCATCATCACCATCATAATCATCATCATCGTCATCATCATCCTCATCCGCATCATCATCATCAATCTCATCACCATCACCACCATCATCAGCATGATCAGCTGCACCATCATCAACAACAACCTCATCATCACCACCAACATCATCATTTCCAGGTTATTCCTTGTATTCCTCCTCCTCCTCCTCCTCTTCCTCTGCCGTCGTCCCGTCGCCCACTTCACGTTGGCACACAAGTTTCGCGGACCCATGGAAAGCTCCTAAGACCCCCGTGGTTGCGTTCGCATGCCGCCACCCCCCCTCACTTTTGGCACACCCGTGACACACTTCGTAACCTATAGGGAGTTCCACCGAAAGCCCCAGGGACTGCGTCGCATGCCGCCCACCCTCTCACTCTGAACCACCCTTCACACGTTTCATGGCTACATAGGCAGCCCCACCGACGGCCCCACTGGCTGCGTTCGCATGCCGCCCCCCCCACCACTTTGGTACATCCCCACGGGGGAGCCCCAGCGAAGGCCCAAGCGGCTGCGTTCGAATGTCCCCCCCTTTCACTTTGGCACACCTCTCACACGCTTCGTGGCCCAATAGGGAGCTCAACTTAAGGCCCCAGTGGCTGCGCTCGCAGGCCCCACCCCCTCCACTTTGGCACACCCCCACGCACTTCGTGGGCCCGTGGTGGGCTCCACCGAAGGCCCAAGCGGCTGCGTTCGCATGCCGCCGCCCCCTTCCCACGTTGGCGCACCCCTCGCACCCCTCGTGGTCCCATAAAAGGGAACTCCACCGAAGGCCCCACCGGCTGCGTTCACATGCCGCGCCCGCGTGTCGTCTTCTGTTTTTTTTCCCTGGTGCCTGTCAGCCTCAAAAAAGTGGCATCAGCATGTAGCCCGTTCAGTATGACCTCCGCGTCCCTTGCAGGCGGCCCCAGCGGCAGCGCCCGCATGGCGGCCACGCCTCACTTCGGCGTTCCCTTCACGCGTTTCGTGGTCCCGTAATGAACCCCACCGAAAGCGTTCTTTCCTACAACGGCGGTGTTCACAACTGCGTATGGTTGGGTCCGACACCAGGAGAACTGTTTTGGAGGTTGGTTGGGGTCCCGCGCCTGCTCCCAGGGGCAGCCGCGGGACCGAACAAAGGGGGCATACAAAGGCGAACGAGCGAAGGCCAAAGGAAAGACACAGCGGCGGAAGGTCACCGACCGAGCGTGAAACCTCTCTTGATCAACCATCAGAAGAGGAACGTAGGCGAGATGGCACAGCGGCCTTCCGCGGGCCGCCCGCACGTCAGCCACGCATGACGCGACGCCGCTCACGCGCGACCTTACGCGGGAACCTCGCGCGCCAACGCCGGCGCACAACCCCGTTGGTGTCGTCGCTCTCTTATGAAAAAAGCGCTTCGTGGACAACCGATACCCATGGACCACTCATCGCAGCGATTGGCACCCTAGTGGTGGGATGTCCTCTCTCGTTGACAGCCCTGACGCACCGCGGCGGAACATCCAACCCTTCTCAGACACCTGCGAGCAGTCTGCGGGGACGCTGTTGGAGGAAGGACGCGAACGTTCTAGCTGTATCACGACGGGGACCCTTCGGCTTCTCGTCGCCCATCGCCCTGCCCAGACCTCAGCGCTAGCCGTCTGGAACGCGACCCGGCCGCGAACGAGCGGGGAACCACCACAGGACGCGTCGCTAGCGCGCCAAAACAAGAGGGGGAAAACTTCCGCACAGTGCAAAAATTTTAAAGGGAACGTTCCCCTCTGCCTGTTTTTGGGCGCGCCGAAAGCACCCAAAGCCAAAAGAATAAATAGCGTACCAAAACCGCCATTCGGCAAGCTGTTCGCTCCCCTCCACCTGGTCCGGACAGTCCCGATTTAGCGCACTCGCAGAAGCAACCTTTAACGGCGCCCTGACACGCCAGGGGGGAAGGGAGGAGGACGAGGAAGAGGCGGAGAAAAAAAAGGTCTCTGCCAGAGCGGCGGCACGTGCCTCCTCGCCCGGGGCGGGATCCTGCAGGCGTTTTCCCTACGAAAGAAAGGTGGCAATCGCTAAGCTATTCGCAAGCTCTCCACCTCCGCCTCCGCCTCCACGCGCCAGCAGGCGCTCACACGCCGAGCCATCGCGTCCAATATCTGCCGCGCTGTCTTCCCCCAGCCGCCGCTGTGCGACTCGATGACCAGAAAGACCTGCGCCCGTGCGCTGTTCCTCTGACGCGACGGTCTCTCCAGGCGCCTCCTCGTACGCGCTCAGGACACAGTCTGGGTTCGCCGCAGCGTCTCGCATCACGTCGGCGCGCAGACCCGACGCGCAAGCGAAGTCCGGGGCAGCAGGTGCCCCGCCCAGAGCTCCAAGGAAGAAAACATCGACAGGGCGTCTCCGGGACCTTGCTGCAAGGCCTGGGGCCTCCCCTCCGCCACCGCTGGGGGGCGCGCGGTCGTCCCGCGGGCGTTCCTGGAGCACGCTGGGCGCTTCCTTCTTTGGGCCCATATGCCCCCTCGCTGCGTCCTCGCACGCCGAATCCCGCACGCGATTGTGGCGGACCACGCGGTTTCCAGAGCATGAGCACACGAAGGCACGGTCGCCGTAGCTGTCCACGGTGCCGCCGCACATGGGGCAGAACAGAACCGGCATCCTGCACGCGGACTGCAGCTTGCGCCTCAGAGCCATCTTGAACAGAGCGGGCTCGACGGTTCGCGCGGCGTCCGCTGGCGGTGCCGTCAGCCACGCCCCATCGCCTCATAGCTGCTGGAGGGACAAGTGGGCCACGTAAAAAGCGTCGGCGGAGCTGTCGCGCCTCGGGTTCTGCTCCCGCCTAGCATCCGCCGATGCCGGCACTGCCTTTCGAGTTTGCCCAACAGGAGCAACAACCTCAGGCTGAATGCGGCCCGCGTGCGCTCGCCTCGCTGCGTTCCGATGCAAGTGGCCAGCTGTGTCATCAGGGCCGAAACCACCGCCAATGGACACGCATGTCTCCCCCGTGGTGTGCAGAGATGCCAGGTACGCACCATCTGCGTTGTCGTCGGCCCCTTCTGAGGCCGGGGCCACCCCGCTTGATTCCGAGCGTGGCTTGCCTCCACTCGCGGTCTCCAGTCTCGGCGCCGAGGACTTCCTTGAGGGCCGTCCGCTGGTTCGCCGCGAACTGGCGGCACCGTCCGCATTAAGTGTACGAGCTTAGCGTGCGAGGCGCGTGGGCGGATGGGATAGAGCGCCGCCTGCGCGTCTTGCAAATTTGACACCTCGCGCAGAAGCACCCCCGCCCGCCTTGCGTGCCCTCTTCTACGTACAATATGGTTTTCGCAAAATGCTGCTGATCCGAACGACGCCCCGATCAGTTTGAAGTACCCGAACTCATTGATATTGAAGCCTTCAAACAAAGCTGGCGGGACGCTGTGCCGCCCCGCTACTGCAGGGACAATTTCGCAATGTGCTCTGTTGAGGATCCAACCAATGTCAGCCAGAGAGCTCCCGGCAAGCTCGCAGAAGCGGCGCACAGCTCGGGAAGCCACACCAATCCCGCCGTCGTCCAAGCAGAAGGACACCAGAAGCGATTTCTCGGGGGAATTCCTGTAACACATGAGCTCGCGTCTCCTCGATGATTGCACGGACGGCCACAGTCGAGCGCACAGGGCCGGGGCTTCAGCTGCATCTGTAACCCTACCACCTGTTCGGGAGGTGCGGTCAGGACGCAGACGCAATATCGAAATCCTTGTCAATTCGCCTTCACCATGTCCACGATAAAGGTGTATGTCGCCATCATCCCCCCTTCCTGCCAAACACATTGGGTCCAATCATGATCCTGGTCATCGTATCCTGGGCGACAAGATTGGTGGTGCCGCCCTGCCGGGGCCATCACATTTTTCAACAAACTGGTGTTCGTGGTCGTCATGGATGGTGGATGTAGGTACCTCACCATGGACACCTCTACTAGCTGGTTGTCCCGGCTCCTCCTGGCGCCGAGTGCGACCGTGTATCGAGGAAAGCGCCTGGCGGCGGGGACGGAACCAGCTGCACGCAGCGGTTGTTGCATCCCCCCGTTTCAATTCCCCTCCTCACGTGCTAACCGAGGAGAGTGGTGAGAAGGAGGAGGACCATAAGGGATATTCAGGAGCAAGGCGGCACAACATCAAAACAAAAGTGATGGAGGCAGGAAATGACACTTAAATGGGAAGAGTGCCGGAGCGAACAGTGCCAGCGCACAACGCGCACCAGGGGTCTTGCGCAACGGATCCGTATCCATCGTGCTGCATATTATGCGCCTTCCTTCTTCCGAATAAGCACGCTCTCGCGGATCCAATCCCAAGGGCATTGACAAGAGCCCCGCACAAAGCGCAATGTCCCCTACAAAAGGCCTCCACAAACGAGTCGCGCAAGCCCTCATTCTATCAACAAAAATGCTGAGGCTGGCGCAACAGAGGAGGGAACTGAGAGGGGAGGAATGAGATGCGCGGAGAGGAAAATGAGGGGAGGATGGTGGCGTGTGGAAGAGAAAGCAGAGGAGAAGAGGGGAGGTGAGGTAGGCGTAGGGAGCAGGATTTGTTCCTCAGCCCCCCGCCTGGTTTTATAATGTCATTCCAAACACATCTGATGCTCCACTGTGCCTCGGCAGAGGCCGCTAGCAGATGTGGCAGTCTGCCTTCTCCTGCCTGGAGTCTTCAGCTGCGGCTTCAGATGTGGGCATAGGAAGAGGATGACGGAGAACCGATGATAGGGTTATGCTCTTCCCATCGTACGTAAGGACCACATCCCAGAAAGAATTTCGAGCTCCCAGCAAAAGTGCCGAAACAATGTCGAACGAGTATCGCCTCCCAGATCCCGACACGTGAGAACCCTCAAGCTACGGCACCTTCTTGGTGCTCGAAACTCGTTCTGGTGATCAAGGCTAAGGCAGGTTGGAACAACAGAAGCATAGGGAGAGGATGACGGAGAACCGATGATGGGGGGGAGGGACGAACGTTTTTGGCCACGTCTGGCAAAGCACAACGTCCGGCAGAGAAGGAAATAGGAAGCGAAGGCAGGCGGCCGAAGCGTCCGCCGCGCTCGTGCCTGCTCCGCCGAGCAACCACGCCAGTGGCCCTCAAGCCCTCCAGACCACAAGGTGAGCGTTTTCTACTCGGCGTTTCGGCATTGGGCGGAAGGGGGGGGTCTGGCTCCGGACCTCTGCTTAGCGCGGCTGTCTGCAACACTGCGGCCTCTGAGGGGAGGCTCCCCCTGCTCGAAACAGGCGCCAAACAACAGCCAAGATCTACTCCAGGGGGGGGGAGGCGGGGGGTGCGGGGGCCCGCGCCGATCGGCAAAAATATGCATAAGAAACGCTCACAAGGCGGGATGGTGACGGTGCTCGGCCGCCGCCGGGCCGGTTCTGCTCACCACAGAGTGAGCTGGCGCCGTCGCCGTCTGGCACAGACGGGCTGCGGCCCAGGGGTGGAGAGGGACTGGGGAAACCAACAGTCAACGATACCGCTACTACCCGGACCTCTCCCAGGGCGCTGCTGAGCAGAATGTCGAGGCGAATCCAGCAGTGGCGACGAGGGCCTCCCCTGAGCCCCCCCCAAAAGGGAAAACGAGGGAAGCATCGGCAGTTTTTCTTCCATTGAGGGGCGGAGGTGAGGGAGCCAAGGATAGGAGACGGACTCGCCTCCCGTTCCCCCGCCCCCCCGCCGCGAGCCGCGGAACTGCAACTCTGGCCCCTGCACCGCAACCTGCCGCGCGGGGGGCTGGAGCGGATGGCCTCCTGTGGCACGCCGTCCTCTTCCTTTCCTCCCCTCCAGGCACAGCAAAGAGCCACAGCCACAACACAGTGGAGTTTTCCGGAGGGCCCCTCGGCGGAGAAATCAGCGACCTCGACAGAACACTTGAACTGTGGCTGTGGTCGGTTTGGCCGTTTGGGACGCCCACATCGACCACAACCACTACAAGGCTAGCTTCGGTTTTCTGACGAATCCGTAATGATCCGAGAGGACCGCACCAACTGCCCGCTCAAACATTTTCCCATGTCGACTTTCGGTGAGGCACGCGACCCGAGGTTCCAAAACAACCCTTCACCCTCGACCCCCACCTCCCCATCCCTCTCCCTCCCCCCATGACCACACACACTGTGGACCACCACCACATCGTCCCCCATTCCCTCCCCGCTCGTCCCTCTCACCATCCGATCCACCAAAACACCCCCCATCCCCCATACTCCGTCCCCCACCCTCCCACCACACGCACACCCTTCACACCCCACCCCAACCTTCGCACACATCACCACCCGCCCACCCGCCACCTTCACACCCCCATCCACCCTCTCTCATCTAGAAGAGGAGAAAGCGGCATAAACATAAACTTTTGGCGCTTCGCCCGGATTTCTTGGATCCGCGCTGGACCCACCTCCCTGGCGCGCGGGGCGCGCCAAGGGCGGCGCTGGAGGCGGCGCCGGAGGGGGGCCCAGCGCGGATCCAAGAAATTCGCGCGGAGCGCCAAAAGTTGATGTTTAAGTAGAGTTTCCCTCTTCGATCATCCCCCAGCCTCACCATCCACCCAATCCCACCCCCCACCCCAAAAACATGCATCGGCAAACATACCGCGACATCACTTAGGTCGGGCATGTCCCCCTACAGTCGGATTTTGAACGAAACAGGGAAACGATTCAAACATGTACAAACATAGTAAAAAATTCATTCGTCCCCAGACTATTGCTGGACTATGTTTGAATGTTCCTCCTGTAGAGGGATCGCCCCTACTTAAGACACTACCTCTCCCACGCCCGTTTTGCTTTCAGCGGTAGCTCACCACAAGGCACAAAAACTTGTGCCTCCCGTGGTCGACAGCAAGGCCCCCGGAAACGCAGACGCCAGGCGCCGGCAGAGGGGGGGCGACAACCCGCCAGAGCGCGGCCCCCAGGCGAGCCGAGAAGTCGTCTGGCGCGGCACTGGGCGACCACAATCGTGGTGTACCCGGGACCAGTCGGGGACAGAAGAACAGGGGTACACCAAAAGAGCCATGAGGCAACCTCTGCTGCGCACCCAGAAAGAGCCCATGGAGAGTAGACAGAAGGAGTACACCAGAAGACCAGGAACCACAAATCCTCGACCATCCCTTAACCTCTTTTGCCTGGCCACCCTCTCGCAACGGCGCCGGCGTTTTGTTCATAATTTCCTCGGCTCTCCTAGGCGTATCAGTATCCACCGCCGTCGATGGAAAAGGATGTCTGGGGCGAAATCCGCCGATATGGCGTGCGAGCTGTCAAAAGCCTAACAAGCTACAACCTGCAGTCTGAACTATAGCTCTGCTGGGGGGGGGGGGCCGGGGGGGCTCTGCCGGGAAAGGGTCCCCCCGTTCCGCCTGAGCTCCGCTTTCTGAGCGGGGCTTGGATTCCCATTTCCCACCCCGCTCCCGGAGGCCACAGAGCCCAAGATGACTACCAGATATTCCCCAGACGGCTCCAGTGCACCCAAGGTGGCCCAGGATGCCCTCAAGATGGCCCAAGAGCGCCCCAACGACGGCCCCAGAGCCCTTCAAGGGGTCCTCCAGGAAGGCCCGAAGAGGCCCAATCTGTTCCGCCTTCCGACCAAGACCGCCCCAGAGGCCAGAAGGCGGCCCCAGAGGCCCCCAAGATCGCCCCAGAGACCACCGAGATGGCCCCATGACGGTCCATGAGGCGACTAAGACGGCCTCAAGAAGGTCCCAAGACGGCCCCATAGGCATCCAAGACGGCTACTTCCAATACGGCCCTGAAGCGCCCTCAGAGGGCTCCCAGACGGCCCAGCGAGGCGACCAAGACGCCCTCAGACAACCAAACAGGCTTCCAAGCAACCCCCAGGAGGCTCCAAGATCCCGTCAAGAGGCCTCCTCCTGCGACGGCTCTGAGAGGCCCCACGACGGCCCCATCGGCCTCCAAGCGAAGCCGAGCACCATCGGGAGCGCCCCAGATCGGCGGCACTGGCCGGAGGCCACTACAGTACAGCACTATACTGATCCAGGCCCCCGACTTTTGGAAATGTGGTCACATGCTCTGGGACATCAACTGAGCAGCAACGAAAATGCTCTGGAGCGGGTGCGGCCGGGAAACCACGCCCCTGACTATGCACCGAGTACAGCGAGGTCCCGTTCTGACCGGCTGGCTGTATATGCAAGCTCCAGCTCAACCTTCAAGGCATTGAAATAATTGCTCTGTTCATCTAGACAGCCGTTGAGAAAAGAGTAGTAAGCTCTGGTTTGCACGCGCTCCTGAAAAGCTTGAGGAAGGCCACCATTCGCAAACTGCTCTATGTCATTATGTAGCGAGAGCTCTTGCTGTTTCTGCGCAACGGCCTCACCATGAGCAAGAGCCTCAGCCTTGCACCGCTCTGCGCGCCTTCGAAACCAAGCCTGGATGCGCTTCACAAATACATCTCCCCAGATCGAAGCCTCAGCGGCATCGACCGCCAGGTCGCAGTCCGACGACGAGGAGGACTCCGATGACAGCCTCACTGCGCTGGTGTGTCCCTCAACGTCGTCGAGGTATAGGCAGTAGAAGTGCGTCAGGGCGGGAGCCGAGCAGCTTCGGGCTGGCTTCTCGTTGGACTCGAGGTGGGAATCACAGTGCTCTGTCACGCTTCGGATCATTGTCGAGCATCCCACGGGCATCTCGTTGGTGCCTTTGAGCTCCTCCGCCGCCACATCACTCTCAACAGCTGGCAGATCCAGCACGGGAGCCTGAACGTGGCCGAGTCCTTCCTCCGAGATGCACTGCAGCTTCTCAGCATCATCAGCCGCCACCGTCGCAGACCCTCGAGTTCGCATGATCCCCGTGGTCGGTGGTAAGACGGGCGACTCTGGAACTGGGGACCTCTCATCGCAGTCTTCTGAGAGAGCCCCCATCGTAGGCAACGAGAACATGGCATCAGAGCAGAGATGCCCTACCGCCACACCACCCTCACCGACCTGCAACTCCATCATGGGAGTCTTGACTTGGTCGAGCCGGTCCTCCGTGATGCACTGCAGCGTCTTCACAACGTCAGTGGCCGCCGTTACAAATCTTCGAGCTCGTATCCTCCCCGCAATCTGCGAGCGGGGCGCCTTCGGAGAAACGGGCACCTCAAATTGGCGAGCTCGGGCTCGGACAGTTCCCGAATTGTGAATCTCCTCCAAAGTCTGTGAGGTCTCTCTTTGCCAGTGGTCGGCGTCTAGACCGTTAGAAGCAAAGAGACTCGCAGTATTCCGGACGTAACCCGAGGCAATGCTTTGCAGGCTCTGGGAGATCTGCCTCTGCCTCATCGCGCCCTCCGCAAGATCATCGAACAGATCTGCGCATCCCTGACCACATCCAGAATCTTGAACGTTTGCCAGCACCGGCTCGTCTCCACCAGCTTGCCAAGGCCTGTCCATGACCTGCCGCGGCGCAGTTTGGATTGGGTGCGTCATGACAGGGCCTCGCCATCGTGCCTCAACCGTTTGGGCAAAAAAACACTGCAGTAGATCGTCCAAGACTTGCCCCGCCTATGTCGTCAACCTGCATCTACACCAACGGTAAAGCTGTGTTGCATTGGCTGACAGACCTCACGCGTGAACAACTCATGCACACAACGCCAAACCAACGATTTGAACCCCTGATCCCAATCTAGTGTTCGATCAATTCATGGAGGCAAGTCTGAATATCTTGCACATGTAGAAAAACATCGGTAGCCACAGAGACGGCGCGGCAATTCGCGCGTGCGAACAAATAGCATGCTGTTCCAAGCATGTTTGGGCGGCGTGCCCCCTTGTTTCTCCATATGTTTCGTGGGGTCATGGTCTTCATCCCTGCCGCGTCGCACCCGCGTCTCCCGCACACCTCCCCTCCTCCTCCTCGTTTCCCTTCTCACACAGCGCAGCTCAACACAGCAATGCACAGCACAGCACAGCACCTCAGCACAGCCAACTCAGCACAGCGCAGCACAGCACTGCACAGCGTGGCACTATCTCGCCACTAGAGGGGGTGCGCAGGGGGTGGTCCCTCAGCGCGGTCTCTATACGCTCCAATGTCGCAGGGCCTAACACGCGTGGCACTTCCTCGTCAGCGGAGGGGGTGCGCAAGGGGTGGTCCCTCAGGGCGGTCTCTATGTGCGCCACTGTATTGAACTTGGGGTTTGGGTTGGGTTGGAAGGTACTTGTAAAGTAGTTGTAAGGTAAGTGCAAAGTATGTGCAACACGTTTGCAAGTCGCTTAAGCGTTTGTAATTTGTGATATCTAACATAACTACCCTGACATGTCGCATAGCATGTGCATGACTTGGCGCCCGCCAGTCTTGACTGAACCCGAGATTCAACATCATGCAGCGATGTTTGCTGATGGTTGAAATCTGATTTCTTGCATGCCAACGTCAGAATGCTACATGATATTTTCGTATGCGAATGCGGCCCGCATTGCATGATTCTGATTTCCTCACGCTGATCACTTGGCATTTCCGAAATGCATGTTTCAATTGCGTACTCACGCATCCGTCGCTTGATTACGTGCCACGTGGAAATGGAACGCCCGACGGGCGACCCCGCGATCGGATTTGGCCATCGTATGCAGAAAATACAATCCCAAGAACCTGTCACAATCCAGTTGGCATGCATCATGTATGCATTCGGTGCAACGCGGTCCACGATGATTACACGTCATACCGCATGATGTTTCAAACAGAACGCTGATCTCTTGATGTAGGCGTGTCATGCTCGAGCTGTTTGTTCGTTTGCACTTGCAACATTTCCTGTGCGCGCCATGCAGCATTTCTATCCGCAAGAGCTGGTGGATGTCATCAACGGGCGCATCGGTATGCATCGCAACGGCAAGCTTGCTCCGACCACAGCTTGGAAGGATTTCGTCACTTGCCTTTTGAATGATAAGGTCGCCAAGCAGATCGTCGCCCAAGCGAATGAATTCATCATCCACCCCTGGTGTGAACACATGCAACGTCCACAGGGCTGGCGCGATGCTCAAGCATATCGGCGTTGACCCTGCAGAGCTCGAGACGGCGGTTGCCTTCGAGCGCGCGCCCACGGATCCGATGAAGTCGCCCCAGGTTGTATGCAATCAAAAGCTGATTTCGTCCAGCAAGGGCATGCCGGCGCCGATGCCGGGCGCGGAGAGGTTCTGCTGCGGGGGCGGGCCACGCCGCGCAGTTCGTCCGTGCAACGATGGCGGGCTGCTCCGCGCCTGAGCCGACCCTCGCCGGCCCGACGACGGGCTGGGAGACGAACGCAGAGACGTTGTCCCGGTTCCGCGCCGCTATCACTAAGGGCTGGCGTTGGGCCGTCTTGCTGCGGCAGGCAGAAGTCACGTGGCCGCGCCGTCCAGAGTTGGCACGGCGCGCCCTCAACGTTGGCGACAATGCTGCCAATTCGACGTCGCGCGCATGGCAGAATTTGCAGGACTGATGCCTGCAGGGTCTTCTTTTGACGCCTGCGTTGAGACAATGGAAATTAACCCGCCCCCATGCCAAGCAGGCGGCAGAAATGCACCCCCCGCAACTGCGCGCGGCGCAGGCAAGTGCGGCCGAGGCGCGCGGAAAAAGGCGCTCTGACCTTCTCTGGATTTCTTCTTCCGACATGCATCTGCCGCGCGGCCTGCGCCGCGGCCGCGCGCGCCCGCGCCGCGCATGATTTGCGGAAGGCGCATTTGCCGCGAGAGGAATACACTGAGGAGATCGGAAAGCTCGCAACGCACTGCGGCCGGGGATCAGGCGCCCCTCTGTTTGAGTGCATGGGCCGTGTTGGCAAGGTGCATGGCGCCAGCGCGAAGCTCGGGCAGGATTTCGCCACGCCAATTGTCGACGTCCATGTAGGTGACCTCGAGCCGCGCGTCTGCATGCGCGTCGCGGGCGCCCTTGCCACCCTGGCTTCCGATAAGCTGTCTGACGGCGCGGTGAAGCCATTGGTTCCCAGCGACATTGAGAGGTCGAAGAGCAAAGCTGCCGAGGACAAGGCACTTGCCGTCGACGGGGGCCTCTCCAAATTCTACTGTCTCGCAGGCCCCCTGGCCGCAAGCGGCCGCGTTGATTTGGAGCAGCATGGCGCGCTGGTGGGGAAGTTCTTCACTCGCTCAGCGCTGCGCCTGGCGGGGAAACGCAGGCCCGGGCCAGAGGGCGTCGCGCGTGGGGGCCAGGCGCCGATCATCGCAGACTTCGCATATGACGCAACCAGCACGTCTGGCGGCGGCGTTGTCGTGGACCCAGACGGCGAAGGGAAACCCGATGCGGCTTCTGACGCCAATTATGGCCATTCTGCAGCAGATGGCGACAGGGCGGTCGCGATGACCGAGCAGGACTTGCGCGGCCCTGCGCGCGCCCTAGCGGGCAATGGTTTCGAACGGGGCGGGGTCGCACACGAGCGCGCCGCCGTCGAGGCCGCCACGGGGCAGCTGGCCGCCTTTTCTGAACAGGCGTTTGACGCGAAGGTATCTCTCGCGCCCTTCTCGAAGGAGCGGGCGTCGTGCACGGCCAACGTGCCCTTTGCAGCGCCGGTGTCTGCAGAGGCGCGCGCTTCGGCGCATCCTCTGATGGAAGCGGGTGAATTGCGTTGCACCGTGCTCAAAGCCCTCGCGGATTTCGAGTCGACTTCCAGTGATGACGCGCCGTTGCAATGTGGCCTTACCCCCAGCGTCGTCGTTGCCGCCCAGCAGATTGGGGAAGGCAAGCTCGCCCTCGCGCCGTTGAGCTCGCCGCCAACGAGGGCGACGGGCCAGAGCAATGCTGATGCTTCAGATGTTCTACATGCCATATTCGCGGGTTGGGGGGCGGACAAGGAGGACCTAGCCAGCGTTATCTTCGCTCAGAAGAACACCGCCCACATCATACTCAAAGCTTACGAGACGAGAATGCCAGGACCTTGCAGCAATTCGACAAACTGCTTGTTTACGAGGCCCGGATTTACCATGCGCCGTTGCAGTCTGCAAAGATGGCCATGCTTTCGGAAGGGGGATGTGAAGCCCAAGACCATGGCTAGGGCCAAGAAGTAGACATGCACCCCGGGCGCTGACGAGCAATGATGAATGCCAGCGCTTGCAGCGCGGCCACCATTCGCGCGACATGTGGTGGCGCGTTGCATGGTTTCTCCCACGACGTGCGAATGGCGCGGGTTAACAGCGCAGCTGCACGATGCATACATGCGCAGCGTTTTTCTGCGCGCTTCACGTTCGATACAACGCCCAATTGTGTTCGACGGGCACGTCAACTAGTCCTGTCCGTCGCAGGCCCGCCGGTGGGAGAGGCGCGGATGAAGCCTTGGGCAAGGATAGACGAACCTGGATGCGAATCGTCGCATCCCTCGGCAACAATCCGTCTGCCTTTGAAACCCATCCAACCGCAATCATCATCTCCCCCCTCGACCCCGTTCTCTTCTCGCCACGTCTGCCCACCCTTCCTGTCGGGTCTGGCCCCCATGCCCCCGCCCCTCTGAACCTCGCCCTCCCGTTCTCTCTATAGATATAGTTTATGAAATTGTTTTTTCTCTCTCTCTCTCTCACACTCTGTCTCTCTCTCTCTCTCTCTTTCTCTCTCTCTCTCTCTCTCTCTCTCTCTCTCTCTCTCTCTCCCCTCTCTCTCTATATATATATATATATCTGCGTCTCTCTCTCTCTCTCTCTCTCGCTCTCTTCCTCTGTCTCTCTCTCTCTCTCTGTTGTTTTGTTATCTTGTTTTTTTTTCTCTCTCTCTCTCTCCTCTCTCTCTCTCTCTCTCTTTCTGTCTTGTTTTTTTGTTGTTCTCCATCTCTCTCTCTCTCTCTCTCTCTCTCTCTCTCTCTCTCTTCTCTCTCTCTCTCTCTCTCTCTCTCTCTCTCTCTTCTCTCTCTCTCTCTCTCTCTCCCTCTCTCTCTCTGTCTCTCTCTCTCTGTCTCTGTCTCTCTCTCTCCTCTCTCTCTCTCTCTCTCTATCTCTCTCCCCCCCTCCTCTGCGTTGCCGTTCGCGCTCCAACTCCTTCCGCGCATGCCGCGCGGGCTCGCCCCCCCCCCCCCCCCCTCGCTCGCCTGATCGCACGCAGCACTGCGCGCCACGCCTATAAGCACGCAGCCTGCGAGGGCACTTGGTGAAAGGCGGAGGCTCTGCAGCCCACTGCGTCGTCTATCTTCTTCCGCGCTGAAGCCCCCCCCCTTCGCGTCTCGATGGGTTCGCGCGCGCACGGAGTGCGAACATTTGACCGCGGCGTTCCCCCCGAGCCCCCCCCTCCCGCCGGCGCTGCAGCGCGCGCGCGTCCGGCACGCGGCCACTTGCAGACGCTTTGCGTCGAGCATCGCAGCGGTTTGCGGCGCCGCGGCGCGGCTGGAATGCCCGTTCGCATGGCGATTGGAAGTTGAAATTGGCGATCACATGAGCCCCCAGGTCCGCCCAGGAGGTCGGCGACGACGCGCGCACAATGGTTCGCCCATCTGGTTGCAGTTTGGCCAAGGCTCTATTGTATAGTGCACGGGGGACACGTTGCAAGTTCAAAGCCAGACCATCTCTCGCCAACGCGCCTGGACGCAAAGCAGTCTTTGCCGCGAGACTGGGGCCCCGAATCGAAGGCGCGCCCGCGCGCGATCGCAAGCCTGCGAGGCGCCTGTTTGCTCGGCGGAGCAGCCCCATGCGGCGGGCCAAGCCAAAGCGTCGGCCCCAACCTGAGATCAAGGCCCAGCAAGAGGGGCCACCCGCGGCTGTCGATGTCGAGTTACCCTCAGTCGGCGGCGCCGCCTTCCCACAGGTAAAGATGCTGATGCCGGCGAAGGCAACCGGCCACGCGTGGGTCAACGCTTCCGACAACTCCATCTGCACGCTCGCGCAATGCATCGTCGCCCACGGCATCGCCGACCAGATGGCAACGGCCAGGAGGGCGCGCAGCAAGAAGGAAGGGCGCCGCAGAACTGGGCGACCTGAGCAGTGGGCCCCCTGCCAGCCCATGCGCGATGTACTAGGCAATGCGGCCGTGCCACCTTAGGCAGGACGCGCATCAACGGCACGCGTTACTTCAACCTTTGTGCGCCGCGCATAAATGCGCATCCACAGACGCATCTTAATTCATCTATCCCGTTGCATGCGCGTGTTTGCATTGCCGAATCGCGGCGCTGCGCGCCGCCCCCTCTCGGGCCCTCCCAGCCCCCGCTCGGGGCATCCCCTTCCCCGCGCGGGCCCGCCCCGCCACGTCGGCGGCGCGCTCGCTGCTCGGCGACCCGCCCGCGGCGGCTGCCGCAGAGGCGCCTCAGGGGGTGCGAAAGCCCGCAACCCGTGGGTGCCCCGCTCTTCACCCCGCGCCATCGCGCCGCGTCGTCGCCGCCCTGCCTCGGGCGGCGATCGGCGCGCGGCGGCGCGGCGCAAGCGCGACGCGCGAAGAGCGCCGCGCATGGGGCGCGCCAACGAGGAGGAGGGGGGCGGGGAGGATGGGGGGGGGGGGGAGGAGCAGGAGGAGGAGGGGGGAGACGAGGGGGGCGAGGAGAAGGACGAAGAGGATGGGGGGGGAAGGAGGAGGGGGGCACCCATGCCTTGACCGGGCCTCATGAAGGCCCCTCCGACGACAAATATCCCGGGCAATTGTCATTTCTAGGGTTGCGATGTCGCTCCCCGTCGCATCCCCCTCTCAGAGGAGGAGGCGAAACATGCCCGGCCCCAGCTGCCCTCCGCGGCGGAGCGCCAGCAGCTGCTGAAGGCGCTGGAGGCTCATAAGGGCGTGCGTTCCAGGCGCTTCGTGGACGCCCTGGCGTTTCGCCGCGTGGGCGACGGCGGCCGGGAGGAGATCGCCAGCGCGCTCGAGGGGGCCCTGCGCAAGATCGGCGTGGTCAACGGGGGCCCCGCGCATCGGCAGGAGCCGATCGAAGACGCGCTCGCGCTGAACACGTTGGAGCTGTTCCTCGCGGTCGCGCACGTGGCCGAGCAGGGCAAGGAGAGGTGGGTCGTCTCGTCGACCCTGGACGTCGGCGATCACCAGCTACCCCGATGGCTGCGCGTGTGGCAGCGGGGGCGGCGACGCGAATGAGCGGCCGCAGTTGCTGCGACAGACCAACGGGGGGAGGGGGGGGGGGGGGGGCGCGGGTGAGCGGGTCAAGGAGGGAGCAGGACGGGGAGGGGGGAAGGGTGGGGGGGGCGGGGGGGGGGGGGGGGGGGGGGCGAGGCTGAGGGGGGCGCGGACAAGTGGGAGGAGGAGGAGGAGGGACGAGGACGAGTAGGGATGGGGGGGGGGGGGGGGGGATGAGCAGGAGGAGGAGGAGGAGGAGGGGAAGGAGGAAGACGAGGAGGAGGAGGAGGAGGAGGAGGAGGAGGAGGAGGAGGAAGAGGGGAGGAGGATGAGGAGGAGGAGTAGGAGGCGGAGGAGGAGAAGGAGCCCCAGGGATTCTCGGATGAGCCCATCGAGGGGCTCGAGGTTTTTCCGCACGCGGAGTTCCTCGAGTAGATGATCGAGGAGCACGTGGGTGCAGGGCCTGCAGCAGCGCCGCGCGCGGCAGCACCAGCTGCGCCAGCACCGCGCGCAGTAGCACCACGCGCAGCAGCAACAGACGCTGCGCCAGCAGCACCAGACCTGGCAGCACCAGCTGCAGACGCAGCACCGCTCGCAGCATCACCAGCATCTGGCATCATCAATGCGTGGTCCTTGCCGAAGAAGCACGCGGAGCCGACGCCGACACAGCCCTCGTTCCCGCCGCCGCCAGCCCTCGTTTCACCGCCACCAGCGACCGTGCCTGACCACCGCTAACAATGCCCGCGGCGAGGGGCAATGCGCGGCGGGCGGGGCGGGCGCCTGATCAGGATGGCCGACCGCTACGCCAACAGCGATTGGGCCGCGTTCGGGGCCATCATCGCAGCCGCGAAGTGCGGCGAGATCGCCAGGGGCTCGAGGTGTTTCCCCGATCGCGGATCCGAGGCGATCGATGCCTACGAGAACAGGGTCTTCACAGAGGTCGAGCGGATCCTCGCGGTGGCGCGAGAGAGTTTCGACAGCACGGGCACCGAGGGCGGCGGCGGCGCTGGCGGCGGCAGCAATGGCGGCAGAACGGGGTACCTTCAGGCCGCGCGCGACGCGACGGCGCGCGAGCTGGCCGCCTCCGCGGACGCCATGGACTTCCGCTGCGGGCGACCCACGGCGCACCGCGCATGGTGCCTGAACGTCTGATCGCACTTCTAGGCGCGGTCGCCTGCTCACCTAGAAATGCGATCACACTTTTTCGGCGCCAGTCGGCCATGGCGCCCTCGATGGGCAGAAATGCAAAATTTCGACCTCACCCTGGCTCCAGCGACGGCCACGCAAAAGCGGCAGGCGAGCCAGTGGCAATCGCCCTTGCCACTCAGGCTTACATGAACTTCTGGGTGGCCGCCATCTCGGCCGTGAACCACCTCTCGACTCTCGATCATCTCCACATGTTGCTCGTCGTCGCCTCTCGCAGCCCCGTTCGCCCTAATCCCCCGCCCCCCCGCCCCTCCCCCCCCCCCTCCCATTCCCCTTTTTTCCCGTCTCTCCCCCGCCGCTCTCCCTCTCCACCCCTCCCTCCCTCTCCCCCTCTCCAGCCCCCCCCCCCTCCCCCACCTCCCCCCCCCCTGCCTCGGCTTCCCCCCGCCCATCCGAACGCGCTGTCTCCTCGCTCGGGCGCTGACACGTTGCGCCCGGGTTGCGCGCGCGCATTGGCTCACTGCGAGGGGCGTCGCGGACTGCAGTCCACTGCGTTCGCGCCCGCATGCAGGCATTGCTGCATTCTCGCGCTTGTGGTGGCGCATCACATGGTCATCCCTCGTCGTTCTTACGTGGACTTTGAAAGTCATGCAGATGTTCGTGCTCCGTCGATTCAGCCGGCTTCATTGACTGGCCATTGGCCTCATCCTGCTGATGCCGAGTCCACCCCGGCAGCCCTGGATTGCTACATGCTACAAGTCTGATTTGAGCTGCAATCTACCATTGTCAATTGCCATTTTTGATTCGAGCTTAGCTCGTGCGCGTTGGCCTCGCGGCCCCATTCATATCCCGATCAGCTCTTTGATTGTATCTCGCACGCCGCTGCGCCTCGTCGAGGGCGGCCTGCGCGTGGCCGAGTTCAGTCAGCATCCCCGCCGTGCGCATCCCGCGCTTCACCGCGCGCATCTCGCCCGTCGCCGCGCGCGCCCCGCTCGCCGAGGGCCGCCCGCAGCTCACGGCGGCGCCGAGCCGGCGTGAACTTCGCCCGCGGACCAAGCTCGCTGCTGCCAAGTAGACCATCGCAAATCAGCGTCGCAGAAACAGAACGCAGCCGTCCTTGATCAGACGCGTCTTCGGCATGACGGACCAGGCGCGCCGCGCGCGTCGCCGGGAAGGTCAGGTGCGCCGGCGGGAAAAGCAGAGGCGCCGCCAGGAGGCGCGAGAGCAGAGGGAGCAGGCGCGCAGGCGCAGACAGGCGCCGCCGCAGGAGGCGCGGGGGCGCAGGGGGCAGGCGGCGGCAGCAAGGGCGGCGCTGGAGTAACAGCGGCGCCGCCAGGCAGTGGAGATGGAGCGGCAAGCGGAGCGGGCGAGGCGCTCGATGGAGGCGCGGTCGGGGGGCAAAGCGCCGCCAGCGCGCTCCCTCGATTGCGGCGCGACGAGGGGGCCCGCCCCCAGCCGCGACCAGCGAGCTGCGACGGGGGCGACGACGAGCGATCACGACGACGACGCCGTCGACGTCGACGGACGACGTCAGACGATGTCGACGATGACGGCAACGACGATGACGATGACGACGTAGACAACGTTGCGCTGTCCATATGCGATTTGGCCGCGAGGTGCGACGCCCTCATCTCCTCTCCCAATCCCAACGCACTTTCTCATGCGATGCGCCCTGCGCGTTCACTGCGCGGGGCGGGCGTTTCATTGGAACCCGGCGCCAGGCTGCATTGCGTACCCGGGATGGCCCTTCAAGACGGCGGCGCGCAGCTGTTGGTTTGGATTATTGAAGGTGATGCTGGCGCCCAGCGTTGCATGCTCTGCCGCTGTGCGATTGCGACGGGCAGCTCACTGGTCGACGAAGATGGGATGACCTTGCTGGGGTCAGTAGTCATGAGAGAGCGCGACGCCAATTTTGCGACGAATGAGGGCGCCGGGGGGGCCGCGCGGAGGTGGGCTCGGCTCCGCGCGACGGGCGCCAACGCAGAATTCAAGCCCTGCAGGGGGCCTGCAAATTCGAAGGGGGAACGAAGAGACGGATGGGGAGATGGCGAAGGGGAAAGGAGGCAGAAGTGGGGGCGCGAATAGGTGACCGCGCAACGCGCTGCCCATTCGCCCCCCCCCCCCCACCCCACCCCCCAAGGATCCGCGATCAAGCGTTCGGTTTCAACCGCGGCGCGCAGAACGTGCTGGTAGACCCGCAGCGGGGCCGCATGAAAATACCCGTTGACCTATATTGCCGCGACTGGACGCGCGCATTATTTATTCGGGGCGTCGTTCAACAAGCGCGCGCCTCTTTCTTGCGGGTTGCAAGAGCAATGGGCAGTCCAACGCGTGCTCCTGTTTCGAAGAGTGCATCGGGCTGCGGCCGCTGCCCGGCGCGCGCCGCGGGGCTGATAACTTGGCCGAGCTTTCCCAGAAGGACCGCGAAGCGGCCAGCGGCAAGGCGGAAGCGTTTAAGTGCCAGGTGGGTGAGCCATTGTCCTTGTCGCCGCTAATGCGTACTTAAGTGATGCAGCTTATTTTGCCCATGGGCGTCGCGCGCGCAGCTCGTCGCGTCTGCTCGCTCGCGCGAATTGGCGCGGCGCATCGAAGCTGCAGCATCAGGCCGCGCCTTTGCCGACGCTCTCAGGGCCATGACAAACGCGTTCCTAGATGCCCGTCAAGCAGCTGAATGGCAGGAATACGCGACGCCGAAATTCCACGGGTTGGTCCATTTCCCGAGGCATCTGCTCAGGTTTGGATGCCTTCTTTCGTGCTTTGCGCACGAGAGAGAGCACGTGGCACCGAAGCGGTTTTGCAATGAGATGCTCCAGCTGGAGGCTTCAGAAAGGAGCGTGTTGTCCGAGCTCGCGCGCGTGCTTGCACGCGGCAAACTTGCGCGGCACCGACGCGCGCGATTTCTCGTCGCACCTGCTCAGCCCCAGGGCGGCGCCTGAGAAGATGCACGCCTTCCTCGAAGAGAAGGTCGGCCATCGTCTCCCCTCCGCGACCACGGCTCTGAGGGCTCGAGCGTCGTCGCCGTCGGCCTGCCAGTCTCGCGACGTCGTGTTTGTTTTCTAGTGGCAATGCAAGGCGGCGGCGGGGGCGCGGTTTCACGCTGGGGTCAGTGGAACGACGGTGTCGCTTGTATCTGCCTTGGACATCGCTCATTACAATGGTCGGCTCGGCGCGCTGACCGCGGCGCCAACCGACGACGACGCGCAGCTGGTGCACTCGACCGGCGTCGTCACCGCCATGGCGGGGGCGTTCGCCGATTTCCAAATTATGAGCGCCCTTGCTATGCGGGCGTGTTATCTGCAAACAAATGCCCGCACTTGCACACGTGCGACCGTGACAATGCATGCTGGATATTTGCGATGCCTGGAACGTCCGTTGTGGCTGGTTAAGGATTCGAAACATTGCCAGGCATGCAGACGAAGTAGAGGCGGATCAATTGCGACGGTGCCTCCCATGTTCAAATGGTAGTCAATCGTGCGAGCTGCCGCCCGACTTCTTGTGCGCAACGACGCATGAGACTGTGCACTCGCATGTGTGGGTGTGGCTCGCTGTGCGCCTCGCGCATTGAAATACCATAAGTCTGCAGCTGGAAATGCACTTGCTGCACACCAGCACGCATGTACTTGCAACTAACTTACATCCACTTAGCGAATGTTCTGAGTTTCAGCGAACGCCTGGTTAAGTCCGCTAACTGTTACAATCCCCCAAGTTCACTACAGCAATGTTGCAAGGCCTAGCAAGCTGCGTTTTCAAGACACCAGAAAGGGGTGCGCATGGGGGGGTCCCTCAGCGCGGTCTTTATACGCGCTAGTGTCGCAAGGCCAAGCACGTGTAGCACTTTCTCGACACCGGACGGGGTGCGCAGGGGGTGGTCCCTCACCGCAGTCTCTAAACGCGCCAAATGTCGCATGCCTCGCAAGCGTGGCACCTTCTCGCCACTGGACGCGGTGCGCAGGGGGTGGTCCCTCAGCGCGGTCTCTATATACGCGCCACCCAGTGTCGCAGGGCCTAGCAGGCGTGGTACCTTCTCGACACTGGACGGGGTGCGCAAGGGGTAGTCCCTCAGCGCGGTCTCTATACGCGCCAACGTCGCAGGGCCTCGCACGCGTGGCACCTTCTCGACACTGGAGGGGGTGCGCAAGGGGTGCTCCCTCAGCGCGGTCTCTATACGCGCCAATGTAACAGGGTCTAGCAGGCGTAGCACTGTGTCGACACCAGACAAGGGTGCGCAGGGGTGGTCCCTCACCCTGGTGTCTATACGCGCCAATGTCGCAGGGCCTAGCAGTCGTGGCCTTGTCTCGGCGACGGAAGGGGTGCGCAGGGGGTGGTCCCTCAGCGCGGTCTCTATATACGCGCCACCCAGTGTCGCAGGGCCTAGCAGGCGTGGTACTTTCTCGACGCCTCAAGGGGTGCGCAGGGGGTGGTCCCTCAGCGCGGTCTCTATACGCGCCAATGTCGCAGGGCCTAGCAAGCGTGGAACTACCTCGCCACTCGAGGGGGATCGGCAAGGGGTGGTCCCTCACCGCGGTTTTTATACGCGCCAACGACGCAGAGCCTAGCAGGCGTGGCATTCTCTGAACACCACAGGGGGTGCGCAGGGGATGGTCCCTCCTTTCCTGGTGTCTATACGCGCCGCTGTCGCAAGGCCTAGCACGCGTGGCAGTGTCTCGACGCCAGAAGAGGGTGCGCAGGGGGTGGTCCCTCAGCGCGGTGTCTATACGCGCCAATGTCGCAGGGCCTAGCAGGCGTGGCACTTTTTCGACAACGGACGGGGTGCGCAGGGGTGGTCCCTCAGCGCGGTTTTTATACGCGCCAACGTCGCAGGGCCTAGCAGTCGTAGCAATCTCTCGGCACCAGATAGGGTGCGCAGGGGGTGGTCCCTCAGCGCGGTCTCTACACGCGCCAACGTCGCAGGGCCTAGGGGGTGCGCAAGGGATGGTCCCTCAGTCTGGTCTCTATACGCGCCTATTTTGCATGGCCTAGCAAGTGTGGCACTTTTTCGACACCAGGCAAAGGTGCGCAGGGGTGGTCCCTCACCCTGGTGTCTATACGCGCCAATGTCGCGGGGCCTAGTAGGCGGGGCATTTCCTCGACACCGGACGCGGTGCGCAGGGGGTGGTCACTTACCCCGGTGCCTGTACGCGCCAATGTCGCAAGGCTTCGCAGGCGTGGTATGTATGTTCTCCGCACCAGAAGGGGCGCCGCCCTCACCGCGGTTTCTATACGCGCCGATGTCGCAGGGCCTCGCAGGCGTGGCACCTTCTCGACACCAGAGGAGGTGGCAGGGGGTGGTCCTGCACCGCGATTTCTATACGCGCCAATGGTGGAGGGCTCAACAGTCGTGGCACTTTCTCGGCATGCAACGGTATCGGCTGGGCACCGGCCACCAGCATCTTCCTCACAGACTTCACTTCAGCTATCATCACTCCAGCCATAATATAAGTATGTGGGGTTCCTCGGTAGCGTCATTTGTTTGGAGCAGGAACCGATCGTCCCGGCATTCCAATAAGCCTACAAAGACAATGTTCTTAGCAGAAAAGCCCGATGTGTTAAAACAAGACCGTCCCAGCCAGAAATGTTCGAATCACGTTTCGTGCAGACCACAACAAGTTTCTTAGAACATTCTTTGGTAGGCCTCCAGGCGAGCCAGGACGCTTCGCCCCTGCTTGAATGTTTCTACCGTGCTGCTTCGCACTTGACCTCCTGCCCCTCCGATCGGCCGCGCGCCACGGCGAGGGGACTGGGTAGACGTAATCATCACAGTCCATACCTCTGTCAAGACATCCGCCGACAGCGTCGGCGTTCGCGGATTTCTTTCATTCGATATGTTCCCCCTGTCCTCCTGGCCGCCTCGGATCCATGCGAACCTCGCCTATGACACGGGGACTCTAAACCCGCACCCTTTCCACGCAGGGGAGGGAGGAGATCCTGGAGGGGCCCCAGGGGGAGGGTGCGATCCCCCGCTCCCTTCCGACTCGGGCGATCTTAAGCCCAGTCTGGCAGGACAGGATCTACAGGATCGGGTATCACCGAATCATGAAATCGGATCGGTTCGGAATCACTATCCAGTTGGGCTGCCTCGGCACGGAGCCGAAATCGAATCGGACCGGCTGCGCCGAGATGCGCAACTGCGCAGCGCAGACATCTGGCCCCTTCGGTCCGCCGGAATATCGGAATCGAATCAGATCGAGCCCGCCGGAGTCGACATAGATCGAGGGCCATGAACATGAGCCCCTCTTCCGAAGGCTAACTGCCTCATGGAGATATCAAACGCGAAGGGCAGCAAAAACTGGAGAGGCAAACACAAAAATCACAAGCACGAAGACTATGAGGTTACCACAGCACCCCCCAAGGGTTCGGGTTGTTCTGAGCCCTCGTCCCAGACCCCTGAAGCCACGACTGTTTCATCACGTCGACCCCAAAAGGTCTCGACTCCTTCCCGTTGACCCGTTTTACATTCTAAATTGTGCCTTGACGGTCCCGAGGCCCTGCCAGGGCCCCCAGAGGCTGACAATGGTGAAAAATCTCCCATCGTGCTTTTGTTCATGCCTCGAAGGGGCCTGGGCCTCGCTGGGCGCAGAGGCGCGACAAAGGATCTCGCCATCCGAGGCCTGGCGCGTTGGGAGCACGCCGTCACCGGGAGGCCCCGGCCACACGGGGCCGAAGCAACCGGAGCACGGGGAACCCGAACAAGTCACGATACCGCTGCTCCCCGGACCTCTCCTGGGGTGCCTTCTGCCCATGAGTCGGGGGCGAATCCAGCGGTGGCGACGAGGGCCTCCCAGGAGGCTCAGAAAGGGGAAGGGAAAGCGATGGACGGGTAGGGGTATGGGTACCTTGTCCTCCTCCGAAACCCAGGCCACCGAACTTCGCGACGCGCGATGCCTTCGCGATGCGCGACGCGCGGATCCCTTCGCGCCGCCCCCGCGAGGCTGGAGAGGGGCAGCTCTTTCCGGCCGAGGACGCGCCGCGCGAGGCGCGGCCACCTTCGCGCCCCCCGGGGTGAACGGCTCTGCTCCGCCCGCTCCAGCACCCGACCAAAGACCGCCTGGTCCGACCTCGAGGGGGCGGAGCAGGCCGAGCAGGTGCTTCCGACCCGCCTGGACTCGCCCGGATCCGCCCGCTCTCGACACCTGGCGGACCCCTCCCGCTCTCGACGGACCACCTGCCAGACCACTCCAACCCGACCCGAGGACCCGGATTGGATCCGAATGTCGGGTTGGGGGGGGGGTCCGTGTGCTTTTTCCATGCTCCCCGACCCCCCCCCCCCCGCGGGAACTGGAGGGCAAGTTGAGGCCTTCGGGTTAGGGTTGGGGTGGTTTGGTGGGCGGTGATCGACGGGCTTCCAAGAGGGTGTTGTCCCATGCCCACGGCCCGAGGCATGTGCGCGGACGAGGGGAAGGGTTCAGGACACGTGTTGCAAGAATGAGAGGGGGCTATGCGATCCGGGAGATACCATGGCCCCCACCATGATGTCCACCCCCCCTCTAGTCCTCTTCCTCCTCCTCCTCCTCCTCCTCCTCCTCCTCCTCCTCCTCCTGGTCCTCATCTCAGCGAGCCCAGGGGGGAATGCAGGGGGGGCGGGGCGGGACTTTTCACAAGGCTCAGAAGGCCTCGGGCCTCGAGCAGTATTCCAAGCATTCTCCGAAGACAGAGGCGGCTCCTCAGAAGGCCCGGGGGGGCTTCCAAGAAGCCCCGCCGACTTCAAATAATACCTGCCCCTTCTCACTTCACTCCTGGGCGCGCCGCCGATACAGTCGTTGTGATGCCGCAAGGAGCGTAGAAGGAACGAAGTTCGCTTTTCTGGCCACGGCGGGCATAGGCCGTAAACAGGTTCCACGACACAAATCTTGGGAGCGGCCAAACAACCCGAGCCCCTCCTGAGCCCAGAGCGGTTCCTATTCCAGAGTCTCGGCTCTAGTCATCACCCCGCCCTCCTGGCGAGCCCGTCTGCTGCGAACCGCGAACCCCAGCTGGGCCGCCTGTGGGGAAACCAACATGTACTGATACCACTTCTTCCCGGACGACCACTCCCGGGGCGCATTCTGACCAACATTTCAAAACAAATCCAGCGGTGGCGACGAGGGCCTCCCAGGAGGCCCAGAAAGAGGAACGACGCAAGGGCATCGGTATCGATACCCTCTCCTCTTGGCTTGGGGGCTCCTTGGGCCGCCTAGAGGCCATCTCGGCCGTCCTGGAGGCATCTTGGGACCGTCTTTGAGAAGTCATCGAGGATCGAGGATCGAGGATCTATCTATGATCGGGTAGAAGTACCAGTACCTCTTCCTCCTCTGATCCTGGCTTTAGGTCGGGCAATGGAGGACAAATAATACAAAGTCAAAAATACTCAAACATAGTCAATCAACAACAACACAAAACCATCGAACAATCGTCCCCAAACGATCTTCCGACCGTCTTTAAATACTCCTCCTGCAGAGGGACACGCCCGACGTAAGCCCAGGAGAGCGCATAATCGAATCGAGAAGTCGGACCGGCGATCCAAATCAATGGGATCGGCGGACATCGGCAGCCGAGCCGGGAAAAAACGAATCGGCGGAAATCGGCAAGCCAGCAAGCCTCCAATGGGCAACCGGGTCCCGAATCGGAATCCGGAGTCGAATCGAATCGGAATCGGCATCCGTCGAAATCGCATCGAATCGAGTCGGCAACATCGCAATGAGCCCTGGCCTTGCTCCCCGCGCCGCCGCGCCAGCGGAGGAGGAGGAGGAGGAGGAGGAGAACAAAGAGGTGAAGGACAAAGAGGTTGAGGAGGAGGAGGGGGAGGAGGAGGAGGAGGAGAACAAGGTGGAGGAGGAGGAGGAGGAGGAGGAGGAGAAAGAGGTTGAGGAGGAGGAGGAGGACGAGGAAGAGGAGGTGGTGGAGGAGGAGGAGGAGAAAGCGGTGGAGGAGGAGGAGGAGGACGAGGACGAGGAGGTGGTGGAGGAGGAGGAGGAGGACCAATGTAAGCCCAAGAGTCATCAACGATGTTGGAATTAACCCTCCCTCCAAGCTCCCTCTTCATAGGCCCCTACAACGGTTCATTTCCATTGAGGGAACTGCCTCGTTGGAGGACAGCCGTTTGAAAATCCTGAAAGATGCCAACACATTGTTCTCGGGATTTCAACGCCACGTATAAACCTGACTGCTGCGTTTTGGCGATCCAGAATCGTGGCATAACTCCATTTTTTGGATTTCAACACCGCGAAACAACATAACTGCTGCACCCGCCTAATCCTGAATCCTTCCAAAACGCAATTTTTGGTACGTTGATCATGGGAACCTGTGAAACCCTTGCAACTATTTGGAGAGAATGTGCGCGACGCTACGGCGAGAGCCACATTGTGAAAAGGAACCGCCCTCAATATATGAAACTCGTGCAAATGTTAAAACGAATGTGCCCGACGCTAAAGCGAGAATCACAATTTGAAAACCACCCGCCCTCAATCCGTGGAACTCTTGCACATGTTTACAACGAATGTGCGGGGCGCTAAGGCGAGAATCACAATTTGAAAATCACCCACCTTTAATCCGTGTTGCAATTTGTTCAAACGAATGTGCGCGGTGCTCAAGCGAGAGCCACATTTTGAAAACGACCCGCTCTCAATCCGTGAAACTCTTGCCAAGTTTGAAAACGAATATGCGCGGCGCTGAGGCGGGAGTCACATTTTGAAAACCACCCGCCCTCCATCTGTGAAACTGCTGTCACTTGTCAAATTTCAGGGTCGTAAGTGGTGAGGAAGTCTCCAGCGAAACGCCCGGCCCGCCCTAACAACTGGCCTCGGGGTGCGACAGGGAGGACTTATCTATAAGGAGAAGGAACGGGGGAAGAGAAAGAGGTGGAGGAGGAGGGGGGAAAAGAGGTGGAGGAGATGGGGGAGGCTGAGGAAGAGGTGGTGGAGGAGGAGAAGGAGGGGAGGAGGAGGAGGAAAAAGAGGTGGAGGAGGAGGAGGAGGGGGAGGAGGAGGAGGGGGAGGAGGAGGACGACGACGAGGAAGAGGAGGTGGTGGAGGAAGAGGTGGAGGAAGAGGAGAAAGAGGTGGAGGAAGAGGAGAAAGAGAAGGAGGAGGAGGACGAGGAGGTGGTGGAGGAGGAGGAAGAGGAGGAGGAGGAGGAGGAGGCGGAGGAGGAGAAGGGGGAGGAGGAAGGGCACTTCGGGCGCCGCCGCCGCGCCCGCGCGCGGTCAGCGCGGCGCCGCCCGACGCCGCAGCTGGCGGCTAGCCCTCCCCATAGGGGCGCGGGCTGCACCGCGCGGGCCGCTGCTGCCGCTCGGGGCGGCGCCCCCTGCCGGGGGCCGCGCCGCTGTGCAGCTCGGGGGTGCGCAGGTTCGGGGCGCTCCAGAGCCGGGGAGACGTGCAGCGGAGGCCAGCCCACAAGAGACCTTCCACGAGATACCCAACCCTGAGACCCCAGGACGTCCAGCGGACTCTTGGTGCGGGAGCGCCACGCTTTCCACAGCAAAGCCATCGGAACCCAAGAAGCCCAGGGCACCCTGAAGGCACGCAGGGTGGTTCTTGGCATGGGCCTCCACTGTAATCGGGGAGACATAAGGCTCTGTAATCGGGGAGACATAAAACTCGGGTACGGGGGACTCGGGTTGGCCTGACGGAGCCACCGTAAAAATGGCGAGACCCAACATGAAAATTGGCGCGAGCTCCCGCTGCAAGCATCCCACGAAAACTGGGCCGTCAAGATCCAGGACGCGCTCGTCAAAGAACGCCAGCAAACCCGATGTCCCATTTCACTCGAGTCTTACGCTTCCCCGAAAGAGGGGGGGGCGTCCAAGCTCGCGGCCCAGGGGGGGAGGCGGGGACGTGTCGAAGCGAGAAGAGGCGCCATGAGTTCTGGGGAGAGATCACACCCCCTGCCATGAATAAGACCCCCCTCCCCTAGTCATCACCCCACTCCTCCTCCTCCTCCTCCTCCTCCTCCTCCTCCTCCTCCATTTCCTGGCAAAGCCAGCCAGATACTCCCTCCCCACTCCCTCAATCCCCTGCCTCCTCCCCTTCCTGCTCTCCTCGAGGGACAAGAGGGGGATACGGCGACAACCCGGGCCTGGAGATGCATCGTGCGTAAGCTAGGTCAGGCATGCCCTCCTACAGGCGGACTTTGGGCGACAGAAAAAAGATGGTCCAAAAATAAGCAAACAAGAATCAAAACTAGTAAAACAAAAGTCCCCATATTATGTTTAGACTATTTTTGAATCTTCCTCCTGTAGAGGGACACGCCCGACTTAAGCGTAGGCAGGGGCCCGGCGGTCCGACGGGGCCGGCCTGGTGGTGGGCGAGGAGCGGGTGGAGACAGCAGCAAGCCGAACCAGCGCGGGAGGACGGAGCTGCACGGTTCCCCCCGGGGCCGTAGGCGCCCCGACGAGGAGGAGGAGGAGGAGGAGGAGGAGGAGGAGGAGGAGGAGGAGGAGGAGGAGGAGGAGGAGGAAAAGAGGAGGAGGAGGAGGAGGAGGAGGAGGAGGAGGAGGAGGAGGAGGAGGAGAACGGGTCGCCGGAGCCCTTCGGAGAAGCCTTCCAGGCGGAGGGAAGCATGGCAGGGGCAGAGGCGCTGCGCCGGGTGAGGGCCCTCTCGCGCTGCCAGGCAATGCCAACGGAGGATCTGGCGGCCCCGTCCCCGACCCCGGGGGGCTGTCGGACAGACCCACAAACGGGGGGGCCACATGCGAACCCTACCCCTACCCCCCACGATTTCTGAGGGGGGTAGGGGTAGGGTTCGCATGTGGCCCACTATTGACAATGCTGGGCCCAGCCCTGGGATGTACTATGGGGAGGCGCTACTTCTCCATGGGGGCGCGTCCGAATAGCCCCCAAGGGGTGTTCCCAGACCTCCCCCATCCTCCTCTGACCGGCCAAACTTTTCGGGCGGCACTCGGGCTTTGGGGGGAACATGACGCGCAGCAGGCCTTCCTTGGATCGGGGAGGCGCAAGACTCGGGTACGGGGAACCCGGGTTGGCCTGACGGGGCCATCATGAAAATGACGACATCCCATCTGAAATTTGACGCGAGCTTTCGCCGCAAGCATGCCACGAAAACCGGACCGTCAAAATCCAGGACGCGCTCGTGAAGGGCACCCTGGAGGCAAGCAGGGCGTTTCTTGGCATAGGCCTCCTCTGTAATCAGGGAGACATAAGACTCGGGTACGGGGGACTCGGGTTGGCCTGACGGGGCCATCACGAAAATGACGAGACCCCCACCTGAAATTTGACGCGAGCTCCTGCCGCAAGCATCCCGCGAAAACCGGACCGTCAAAATCCAGGACGCGCTCGTCAAAAAACGTCGGGGATCTTCTGACCCGGGCCAATCCAAACCTGGGTCAGCAGGAAACAAAAAAACTGCAATGCAGGAAACCAAAAACTGCAACGCAGGTCTTCCCAACCCCGGGTCAGCCAATATGCGCGGCCGCCTGGCGGCCACGAGCGGCTCGCTAACCTGGGTCAGCCAAAGCGGGTCTTCGCAGGATCCTGCAGGATCCGGTGCCCTGGCTGACCCCCGTTTACATTGACCCCCGTCTCTTTCGGCTACACGCCAGAGTGACCCTGGGTGAGAGTGACCTTTGGTGCGCGGCTTTTGGGGGGCCGCGGGGGGACCAAACTGAGGCGCGCAGGCCGCTGCTCCTGCCTCGTGTTCAGCCATCTGGGGACCCATCTGTGCCCGCACCAGAGGTCACTCTGGCGAAGGGTCAATCTTACGTCCAGTCTTAAGTCGGGGCTGTCCCCCTACAGGGGCATTTTCGATGAAAAAAATACCCCCAAAATAATCCAAACATAATCTGGGGACTATTTTGGGAATATGTTTTACCTTTTTGGGGTATTTTTTGACTATCTTTTATTTTTGGTCGAAAAAAACCCTGTAGGGGGACACGCCCGACTTACGTCTAGTCGCCTCTGGAGCCCCGAAAGCGTCGGGAACACCCGAGTGCCGGCTTACTCGCGTCGTGCGCCTCCCCGGCGGGCGGCTCGGCGGGCCTCGGGCCCTCGGGCCGGGGTCCGCTCGGCCTCAGCCCCGAGGGCACCGAGCGCCTCGCGGAGGGCCGGGGGGGGTCCCTCTCGCAAGCAGGAAGGCGCCTGAGGAGTGGACTGGGATCTGGAGGTCCAGAATACCTACGGTCAACCCATATGGTTACTCTATGTGGGTTGGCCGTCGGTATTCTGGATCCCCAAATCCCTTACTGCGTCACAGTAAATATACACGGACATGTGCCGCAGTCGGCTCCCAGCTTGTTACACCACCATTACACATCCCCATCCAAGATCCCCAGATCCCCATTACACATCCCCAGATCCCCTGATCCCCAGTATACCCATCTTCTTACATCCCCAGATCCCCATCTCTCTTCGCAGTACCCTTGGAAAGGTTTCCCATCCTTAGCATGTCATCGTAAGGATGGGCACCCTTCCAAAGGGTACCCTTGCATCCTCGCCTTCTCGGTCCAACTCTCGCCACTCTCGCTGGCCGCGCCGCGCTCGAAAAGCTTCGACTTGGGCGTCCAAGGCTCTTGCATCCTGACCGCGCACCTTTTGCTACACAGGCTGACTGTGCGTGCTGCTGGACACGGTACGCTTTTTATGTCCGTATCCATGTCGGTCGTGCCAATGAGAGAGCGAGCCCGGCTGTAGGTGTCTTCGCCCTTCAGGGGCCGTGCAACCCCGCTCTGGCCCTGCTCCGGCCTCGGGAGAGGCTCGGGTTTGTCGGCCCGCTCCTGTCGGGGCCGGCAGAGAGGGCGGTGATGAGGGGGGGGGGTATCATGGCGTGGGCCATGATGCTTCCTCAGGTTTCACGGCGCCCTCTCTTATTCTGTTACGTTTCTCGCAGTTGTTGTTTTCGGTGGCACCGAAGCTTGAAGCCCAGGGCGGGGTTGGGGAGCGAACAAGGCCGGAGGCTCCTGCGTCCTTGCCTCCTCGGGGGATGGGGGTGGGGATAGGGATCGGGATGGGGGTCGGTTGAACGGTACTGATGGGGATGGGGATGGGGATGGGGATGGGGATGGGGATCGGTTCAACGGTACGGGAGGATGTGGTCTCCCACCCGCGCAGGGGCAGAGCGGGTCGGCGCCACAGCCAGCGGCCCGCATGCCGCGGGGACGGGGCCCTCCTGGCGGTGGCGCCCCCCTCCTCCGCTCGGGCCGTCGCCGCTCCCCAGCTCGAGGGGGCAGCCTGGCCCTCCGCGCCGGAGGTGGCCCGCTGGTGGCGGCTTCGTGCCTCCTCCCTCCGTCGTCCCTCGAGGAGGAGGGTCGAGATTCGAGGCTCGAGCCCGAGCTTTTCGAGCCCGTGTGAAGGACGGGGGCGCAATAAAAACGGGGGACCATGAAGAATGACCATCGAGAATTACACGGAAACTGCCACGACAGGGGGCCCAAAAGGCCACTGCGCTGCCACCGCGTCCCCAAACGGTCCTGGACAAGTGCGCCGATCTTCCCCCCCCCCGCTTGCTTCGAACCTCGTTCACGCCCGCAAGAGTTTTTGATACCCAGGGGCCTCTGAAGGGCCACACAGCTCCCGTGTTCCGGTTGTGCATCTCACGATGGAATTTTTCGGTTGGAGTTCCAGGTCGGCTATGGCACGCGTCCGCGGATAGAGACAGATCAACGCAACGGGGAGCTACGGGAGGGAGGGACCGGATGCCAGGTGTGGAGCGAGCACACCTAGCTTGAGGCTTCCCCTCTCTTCTCTTCCCCCTCCCTCATCGCCCACCTCCACCTCCTCCACCTCCTCCTCCTCCTCCTCCTCCTCGTCCTCCTCCCTCGAAGCCTCTCGGTTGGGCTCCTGGCGGTCGGCCGAGGGCTCCCGCAGATCTGCCACAGGTCCTCTGATCCGCGCTTCTCTCTCTCTCTCTCTTTCTCTCTCTCTCTCTCTCTCTCTCTCTTTCAAAAAGAAATCTAATGAAAGCAAACTCGAGAGCCCTTTCACTCAGGACTTTCTTCTTCACAGCGGATGACTACCTCTCCTCATTATTCACCTCCTGCTGCGCAGAGAGCCTCCCCCATCACTGCCTCCGTCCACCCTACTCGACATGTCTTGCCGAAACCAAATCGCCATTTTTCTCTCCCGGGTAACGGTCGTTACCAAGGGGTGGGCGTTCGGGTGGGAGGGGAAGGGGAATGGCGGCCGCGACAAGCACCCGATAGGGTGTCCTCCTCGATCGTCTGTAACACGTGCAGCCCTGCGCCGCGCTGCTGCAAAACGGCACGACGCGCAGCCCGAGCAAAATGTGCGCCCGAGGCCGAGATCGACACCCTCCGTCGCTCGGGACCCGACGGCCAGGGGGCGGCTCGGAGGACGTGCCACGAGTGGATCCCGGGAGAGACCCTGGGAACGAGTTCGACGGGACTTGTCCGATGGGGGGAAGGCGGCCTTCTCAGAAGGCCCCCCCACGCACCCGTCACCCGCTCTTGACCGTCCACCTCTCCTCCTCTTGCCTCCTCCTTGCCTCCTTGCCTCCTTGCCTCCTTGCCTCCTTGCCTCCTCCTCATCCTCCTCCTCCTCATGCCTCACTCCCCCTCGCTCAACCTCTGTCCCCTTGCCCCCGTCACCCTCTTCCCCTCCCTTCCCCCTCCCCTGCTGCATTGCAAGCGCTGCTGCAGCACAACCGCTCCTTCAGTGCGCATGCCCTTCTACACCACCATCGATCCCGGCTCGTCCTGGACCAGAATTGGTGTAGATCCAACATAGGGCCAAGGACTAGGACAGAGACTCTGATAAAAACTCCTGGATCAAAAAGTAAGGGGCCGATTGTCCACCACCACTATCACAGGTAGGACGGGGGAACAGGGAGGGTGGGGAGGTCCTTCTCCTCATCCTCATCCTCCTCCTCCTTTCTTCTTCCTCCTCCTCCTCCTCCTCCTCCTCCTCCTCCTCCTCCTACGCCTCCTCCTCCTCCTCAGCCTCCTCCTCTCTTCCTCCGCCTCCTCCTCTTCCTTGTTCTCCTCCTCCTCGTCCTCCTCCTCCTCCCTCTCCTGCCTGTGGTCGTGGTGTTGGAAAATCGGCCCATCAAAAAGGGATGGGCTTGTGGTGACGTGTACAAAGCAGGCCCCGAGCTCCGCGCACTGGCCTGTGGCAGGGCCGCCCGGCCGAAGACCGCGAAGAGCAAGTGCAGTGCGGGATGCCGACCTCCACGGAAATGCACGCAGTCTGCCGCGCCAGCGAAGCCACAGGCCGGCGTGCAGTCGGGGCGCTGACCCAAGGAACCTTCAGTAAGGAGCGAGGTCCCTTTTTTCGATCACTTAAACTTCGATTTCCCATCGAACACCTGAGGAAAACCCGAGGCAAACTGCACAACAACCACGGAACACCGATCCCCTCCCAAACGAAAAGGGCTCCTTCTTCAGCGCCCCGACTGTACACCGGATGATGTCCTCCATGGGGTCGACTACCAGGAAAGCTCGTCGGAGTCCGCCTCCAGTCCCCCCACCTGGCATGACTCCTGCATGCAGTTCCCACCTCTTCTGCCATCCAGCTCGCTCACTTGCCCTTGCCTATGTAGCAGCTGCTGCCACTTGAACATCACTTGCACGAGCAAATGCATCCACGGCTAACGAACGCACACGCAGTGAGGTCACCAGGCCAGATAGCAACAGCCAACCAGTACATCATCCTGATCCTTTCCACCCCTACAGACCTCGTCTTTCGACTCCACATTCTCCTCAACACGACATTCATGTACTCCTACCGCGGCATACAGAGCGCTTCAATCTCACCAACACTGTCCCTAGCATATGCAATCGGCGTCATAAGCTAAGACTGCCACATCAATCAATGCTAGCAATATCAGATTCAACGCAGAGGGAATTGATAAGAATATTTGCTGGTGGGCCTACAGCAGACCATGACTCTTCGTCACTGCTTGGCAAGCACCGACTAAGACTCTTCGCCACTGCTTGGATAAATCAACGACGAACTGGGAAATCGGATCGAGCCGGAGCGTGCATCGAATCGGGCTGCATCGGCACGAAATCGAAATCGAGCCAGATCGGGCTCATCAAGATGCACAACACCCATGCGAAGACATCGGGTCGCACTGGGTCGTCGAAATGTCGGAATCGACTCGGATCGGGTTGGACAGAATCGGTACTGGATCGGATCGATCGGACCGCAATGGGCACTACTTCGTCAGGGGTCGCTACCACCTCGAGAAGGACGACTCATCGGGAGCAAAGGCACTCAAAACCGTCTAAATTCTCCTCGACCCCTGACGCTCGTAGTCAGATCCTTCGAAAGAGCTGGCGACAACTTGACCTGCAATCTAGGGAAACGCCCAGTGAAAAATCAGATCGTCTGATAGCTGGACTTGGCCCTGCCTGATAGGAATTATGTTGCATCTTTAGGGGGACCTCACCTGTTCCATCGCGCCAACCATCCGTGTCGCATCCATGTCGAATCCATGTCAAACGCGTCGAATCCGTGTCAAATCAATGTCGGATCCGTATCCAGACCACGTCGAAGTCACGTCGAATCCGCGTCGAACCCACGTCGGAGTACAGGAAACGACTCCCACTTACAGACAGGACGAGATAGGCCCCCCCGAAGATGCGAAAGAACTGCCCCCTCGACGACTACACCCCCGACCTGAGCTGGATCGACTCGTGAGATCGCCCGCAGCAAAAACAAATACACAGACACCATCCAATGGATTGTTCCTGGGCCTCACAAAAGGGGGAGGCGGTGTGTACATCACCATAGAGAGCCAACGACTTCATACACCGCCACCACCCCTGACGCTACATGCAAGATTCGTTGGAGGGTGCAAATGCCAATGTTGTAGAACTTCTTATGTATACATATACTAGAACCACGCGCGCGCTTCGCGCGCGCTTAGGTTCTAGCTAGGAGGCGAGCTTGAGTCAACGAAAGTCGCAGGGAAGGGGGCAGGGGGAAGAAGGCCAGAGAGCGCTGAAGGATACAAATACTGGAACCCTCTTGTGATTTTGTGGGGGGCCTCGTCCGGCCGCTCGCTGGGAGTTTGACGTAGCTTCTCGGGAGCCTCTGAACCTGTCGGGGGCCTCCTGGAAGCAGGTTCGAAGCATTTTGGGGGCCGATTTGGGGCTTCTCGGGGCCTCCTTTGGGCCTCTTGGGGGTCTCCTGGGGCCTCTTGAGGGGCCTCCTTGGGGCCTCCTGGCGGCCTCTTGGGGCGGAAGGCTCGAGCTTGCGGTTCGTGGTCCCCCTCTGGGCCCCCTCTTGGGCCCGTCTTGGGGCCCTCTTGGGCCATCTTGGGCGCCTCTTGGGCCGTCTTGGGGCCCTCTTGGGCTGTCCTGGGGCCCTCTTGGAAGCTTCTTGGGCCGTCTTGGGGCGGTCTTGGGCGCCTCTTGGGCCGTCTTGGACGCGGTGAAAGCCCAAGAGGCGAACATGCGAAACATATACGTTTTCCCATAGGAATGGCACGATTTTTGCTTCTTGGGCCTCTCTTGGGCTGCCTCTCGGAGCGTCTTGGAGGCTTCTGGGACCTTCTTGGTGTCATGACAGGCGTCTTGGAAGGCATCTGGAGCCATCGGAGCGCGTTCCGAAGCCGCCTGCGAACGATCTTGGACGGCGTCCGGCGGTCCGACGAGCCTCCGGGCCCCCCGGGGCCCACATTTGTGGTCGGGGTCCCGGCCCCGGGCCCCCGGACCCGGTGCGCCGTTATATGTATATATATATATATATATGTATATATATATATATATATATATATATATATATATATATATTATATAATTTCCTCTTCCTATATTTTTACAAGCCCGGGCGGGGGGAAAACACGTCCCCCCCCAAAAAAAGAACGGACTCCCGGGATCTGGGGCTTTGGGACCCTTCGGACGGGCCTCGAAGCGGCCCCCAGGGCCTCGCAGGGCGTTTTGCCAAGCCTTCGCAGCACACTTAGGGCGATCAAGGGGGTCATCGGAGACGTCCCAAAGAACCCCAAGACAGCACAAAAGCGCTCCAAGGAGCCGTCATACCCCGAAAGATCGCTCCACAACGTACCAAGAGGCCTCCAAGAGCACCCCCAAGAAGGCCCCGAGAGGAAAAACAAATTGATTTAATGTAGGTGTTTGGTGAATTTGGGGTTCTTTTCTTTTCGGCTTCCCGACGCTCCAAGACAGCGGTCTTCTGGGCGTCCGAAGTCGCCCGGGAGGCTCCGAAATCACCCCACAACTATCCGAAAGGGTTTCCAGGCAGTCCAAGAGAAGCCCAAAACGGCTCAACAAGGGTCCAAAATGGCCCTAAGAGAGCCCCATGGCGGCCCAAGATGGCCCCAAGACACCCTCCGAAGCATTCCAAATCGTGACCGGGCGTTCAGGGAGACCGCGGTTAGAGGCAGGTTGGCCTCAGGAAGCCCCAGAGGCCCCCAGAACACGCCCAGGAAG
>CAUYUJ010018720.1:62500-75668 GCA_963575745.1 Prorocentrum cordatum
CCTCCTCCTCCTCCTCTTCATCATCATCAGCATCATCAGCATCATCCCCCCCTTCGTCCTCCACTCATTCCTCCCCATCCCAGGCTCCTCTTCATCCTCCTAATCCTTGCGTTAGGTTCGCCACGAATGACGACGATGAGTGAAGATGCGAGCAACCCATAAACTGGGAGGCCTCCGAAACTGCTCAGGACGGCCCAAGAGGGCCCCCTAGACGGCCCAGGACAAGCCAGACTGCCAACAGGGCCCCAAACTACTAAGCAAACCCAATACTCATCATCATCGTCATCATCATCGCCGTCATCATCATCAGCATCAGCATCATCATCATCATCATCATCATCATCATCATCATCATCATCACCATCATCATCACTACCACAATCATCATCACAATCACCATCTTTGCCATCACCCTCATCATCAGCATCATCAGCATCATTCTTCATTACTCATCATCATCATCATCATCATCATCATCATCATCCCCATCAGCATTACCATCATCATCAGCAGCATCAGCATCGGTATCATCATCAACATAACCATATATCATCGTCACCACTCCTTATCATCATCAGTATCACCACCATCATCAGCATCATCACGGTCGTTAACCTCACCATCATCGTCGCCATCATCATCATCATAATCATCATCATCAGCATTATAATCATCATCAGCATCATGAGAATGATCATCATCATCATGATCAACATTGTCATCATCGTCATCATGAACACCATCACCATCACCACCATCAGCATCGTCGCCATCGTCGCCATCAACATCATCCCCATCATCACCACCATCACTATCACTATCGCCACCACCATCACTACCGTCAGCGTCCTCAGCACCATCATCATGATCAACATCCTCCTCATGCTCATCCTCCTCCCACGTTTTGTTTGTCGGGCAATCAGCATCAGCATAAAGCCTCAATCATCAATCATCTCATCATACTATCATCATAATATCATCCTCTCATCCTCATCTATCTTATCGTCATCATCATCATCATCATCATCATCATCATCATCATCATCATCATCATCATCATCATCATCATCATCATCATCATCATCTTCCTCATCATCATCATCATCATCATCATCATCATCATCATCATCATCATCATCATCATCATCATCATCATCATCATCATCATCATCATCATCCCCCCCTTCGTCCTCCCCTCATTCCTCCTCATCCCAGGCTCCTCCTCATCCTCCTCCTTGCGTGAGGTCCGCCACGAATGACGACGACGAGTGAATATGCGAGCAACCCATAAACTGGGAGGCCTCCGAAACTGCCCAGGAGGGCCCCAGAGGGCCCCGTAGACGGCCCAGGACAAGCCAGAAGGCCAAGGAGCGCCGTAAGAGCTGCTAAGGAGCGCTTGAAAAGCTGCTAGGGTGCGCCTGAAAACCTGCCCAGGAGCGTCTTACAGGCTGCCAAGGAGCATCGTAATAACTGCTAAGGGGCGCCTGGCGCCTTGAGAATTAGCCGGGAGCGCCGTAAAAGCTGCTGAGGAACGCCTCAAAAACTGCTAAGGATCGCCGCCCTGAAACCTGCTAAAGAACGCCGTAAAAATCTACGACGGAACGCCGTAACAACTGCTGAGGAGCGCCGTAAAAGCTGCTGAGGAAAGCCGGAAAAACTGCTAAAGAGCGCAGCAAAACATGCTAAGGAACGCCGTCAAAATTGCCAAGGAGCGCCTCAAACGCTGCCAAGGAGCGCCGGAGAAAAGGTTGTAAAGCTTCGAAGAGTTCAGGGTCTTCTGAACCTACAACCGAGGAGTGGACCAGTTCACTGGGGAATGGACCAGCTTACAGGGGAAACATTTTCTCTCGAGGAAAGAGCCTGTGCGGCGCGGCGTACACTGCTGCTGCATGCACATGAGAATAAATGAGAACGCATGTATCAAGCAAATGTTGCTCCAGGCTGGGAGAGAGTCAAGGAACCCGATCGGAAGTGCCAATCCCGGCTCCTAGAAGAGACTGTCCGAGGAGAACATCACGGGAGTTTGACTTACATCTCCCCGACCCGCAGGAGGCTGAGCCCCTCTGGAAGGCCGACGACCCTGTCGTACAACCCCTGCCACTCCCTGCCGTCCCTTTCCCATCCTCGGCCCCCTGCTCCTCCCCAACGACGGAATGCCGCTGCGGTCCGCCTGACCACCCTCAGCATGAAAGAAACGTTATCCAACCGCCCGGGACCCTGGGGACATCGCCCTGGGACCAACTCCTCATCCTGACTTGTATTCCAATGAGGTGCGAGATACCTTCGGATTTGCTGTTACTTTTGCTTCAACCGAAGGAGATATCATTGCATAAACATTGCATGTCGGAGGTCCGCGCTGTCTTCTTGGATCGGCTATGGAACCTATCCCTGGCGCGCGGAGCGCGCCGGGGGCGGCGCTGGAGGCGCCGCAAAAGGGCTCCAGCGCCAATACGAGAAATCCGCGCGGACCTCCGAACGTCATTACTTGTTCCCCGACTCAAGGCCCGCTTCCTTCCTTAGGAAAAGAAAGAACGCCATAAACAGAAAATGTTGGCGCTCCGCGCGGATTTCTTGGATCTGCGCTGGACCCTCCTCCCTGGCGCGCGGAGCGCGCCAGGGGCGGGGCCGGAGGCGCCGCCAGGGGCCTCAGCGCAGATCCAAGAAATCTTCGCGGAGTGCCAGAAGTTTATGTTTATGCCGTTTTTTCGTCTTCGATTCCTGGCGACGACCGCTCGAAACCTGGAGTACCTTTCCCCGCGCGGGCTTGCGGCTCGGGAGCAGCCGGGACCCCAGAGGATGCAGCTCACAGTTCGCCGCCGCGCGCAGTGGCGCTGCCGCCGCCTCTTCGTCTCCGTCTCCTACGGCGCCTCCGAGGCTGCGGTCTGGACAGCACGATGTCGTCCTCGTCCTCGTCGTCCACCTGGTCGTACAGCTCAGTCTTGCGCTGCTCGGCGTAGAAGGCCCGCGTCCACTCCACAAAGCGCGGCCCGTCGGAGCCGAGCATCTGCTCGCACTTGAAGTAGATCTGCTTGAGTTCCCCTTTGTATTTCTTCTCGTCCAGCATGACTCGGTTATAAAAGCGGGCGACAGAGCGCAGCGCCTTCGAGAGGTCCGTCGGCGCGAAGCGGAGAACATCCTGCGCCTTCTGTATGCTCACAACGCGCCGCTGGTGGTCTGGGAAGAGCACCACGGACTTGTTGCTCTCCACCTCCATGGTCTCGACGTACGGCAGGCCAATCGGCTCAGCCAGCAGATTGTAGAAGTCGCGCTGGGTAGGCGTCAACTCGCATGCGAGGTTGAAGGCTTCGCCTTCGACATGCTCTGGGCAGCACGTCTCGTTGCGCGCCTTGGTAATCGCGAGTACCACAGCCTGCGCCACGTCCGGGGTGTAGGTCAAGCTGAAGGGCGTCTGCAGCAAGCTCTGGTCCAGGTGCAGCGGCAGCGTCAGCGCAAGGTGCGCTCGAATCCACAGATGAAGCAGCCAATACCGGATCTTGTTCTCCTTCGGCCCGATGGGGTTCGCGGTCCGAAAATCGGCTACGCGTAATGAGGAGTGACCCACCCCGGGCAACAGCAATGACCTTCGGTGCGCGGCATTCGAAGGGGCCGCGGGGTGGGGGGGCAAATGCTGGGGGGGCCCCTGAGGGCCCGCACGAAAGATCACTCCGGCGAAGGGCCACCCTCACGCGTCACCGAGAAGCACCACAAACGGGAACCCGCCGGCGTTGTACTGCTTCATCAGCTCCGTCTCACAGTCCAGGTCCCCGTCGCCGCGCGCATCTATCCCCCGCGCCTGCTCGCGGGCCAGCGGCGACACCTCGCGGCCGGGCCTCACGGCGTCCGACTCCAGCAGGGGCCCGTCGTGGTCGGGGGCCCTGGACACCCGGTACACGAGGTGGGAGGAGACGAAGACGTACACTCCCACGCGCCCGCTCAGCAGCCCCGCCACCTGCCGCACCTCCTGGTGGTTCCTCGATGAGAAGTCCACCACGGCGTCGAAGAAGCCGGCGTCGTGGAACTGGTTGCAGGCCGCAAGCCCGGACGACTTCTCCAGCGCGGCCCCTTTCTTGCTGGGCGGCGCGCACGACAAGGGGTGGGGCGAGGGGGGCTGCCTGCGAAGATGGAAAGGGAATTTTATTGAACGCGATCAGATGCTCCTGAGGCTGCTTTCTAGGGGGCCTGAGGTCATCTAAGAAGCGACCTGCCTCCGTAGAGCCATAGAGTACCCACCCTCCTCGCCCCCCACCCTGGTGCGTGCCGCCAACTTGTTCACAGTGAGGGTCCGGTTGCACCTCCAGTGGTTCACCCGAGGCAGCAGCTCCTCGCGGCCCTTCCAGTAGAACTGACCGCGGCTCACCACGGTCACGTTGTGCCCGTCGTGCAGCAACCGTTCGGTGGTGGGGCGCCCTCTGAACCTCGGAAACCAAGAACTCTGCAATATCATCTGCCCTGGCAGGTTCCGTCCTGGCCCTGACCTTCCCGACCCTCTGCAAGATCCAATCGACACCGAACATCGGGGCAGCTGCTTGAGTCGGCATGTGCGTCGGATCGGGCCGCATCGGCACGGAGTCGCATCGGCCTTGCCAGAATGCACAACAGGACCACGCGAGCATCGGACCGCATCGGATGTCAAGGGCTCCCAACTTCGCGCTTCGCGCTGCGCGAATAACGTCGCGCTCTCGCGCCGCCTCCCAGGGGAGAAGAGGAGGGTGAGGAGGAGCCGGAGCCGAACCGCGAAGCACGAATAACTTCGCACCCTCGAGGGCGCCCTCGGATATCGAATCTCCTGGAAGTCGGGCCGGCACACATTTATTTCGAATCGGATCGGTCGGATCGAGATGGACACCGTGCAATGCACGGGCCCAGGGGCCAGGATAGGCCTCTCGCCAGGACTGATGAGAGGCACACACGTTTGCCGATGTCTGGCGAGACCAGCGTCCTGTGCGGCCATATTGATGGGCCTGTTTTCCACCACCACCACGATAAGTTGGAGGGGAAGGGGGTCCTCGTCCTCCTCCCCCACCTCCTCCTCCTCGTCCTCCTCCTTCCCCCATCCAACTTATAGTGGTGGTGGTGGGAAACAGGCCCAGCACATATCGCGCGTCAGTGGCGGGGAGTAGCAGGGAGAGGGGAGGGCGCGTGACATGTGGAGGGGGGGTACACAACACAAGCACTCTCTGGGGTTCCAGGAATCACTGATATCGCTACTCCACAGACCATTCTTGCTGTGCGCTCTGAACAGGATGTTGAGGCGCATGCAGTGGTGGCAACGAAGGAAAAAATCACTACTGAGTGAACACACACTTCCGGAGTTGCGCGCGGATCTCGCGCTGGATCTCCTGCACCCCTGGCGCACGGAGCGCGCCAGGGGCGGGGCCAGGGGCGGCGCCGCCAGGGGGGTCGAGCGCCGATCTAAGAACTTCGCGCGGAGCTGAGCTCCGAAAGTTTCTGGCTATACCGGGCTTCCTTCTCGACTGGGGGTCAACGACAAGGAGTACCAGCGCAGGGGAGTAAACATCGAGCCGGAATCGGCAATGCACCGCCGATAGGCCCCGGACAGCGAATCCGCACGTTCCTGGGCGGGGTGGGCAATCGTGCCCCTATCGGCGATCAGTGAGCGCTTGGGGGTCGATAAGTTCCCCTCGTATCCCCCCCGAACGTTGCCCCTGATTGCTGATCGACGGCGAGTGAAAGGCAGTGGTACCCGTAATTACCTCCTCCTCCTCCTCCTCCTCCTCCTCCTCCATTCTTTAACCAACCTTAGGATTCCCTGTGGTGTTCGTCTTCCTCCTCCTCGTCCTCCTCGTCCTCCTCGTCCTCGTCCTCGTCCTCGTCCTCGTCCTCCTCCTCCTCCTCCTCCTCCTCCTCCTCCTCCTGTGAGGGCAGCACAACCCACCCTCACCCCAGCCAGGAGCCGCACTCCCGACCTGGTGAATCCGGGAATCCTGGCCGGGAGCAAAGGGTTTGCTGGCCTCCAGGAGCCCCCCAAACCGCTCCCACCCACAGCCAGCAGCCCCAGCCCGACTACGCCGCCTCGGGGGACGGCGGAACGCCTCGGAGGGGGCGGCCGATGCTGCTGGATGGGGCGAGCGGGCATCAGACCCAGACCTCCAACGTCTCGAGAAACTCGAGACGAAGGTTTTTCTCAATTTTCAGCCCCTGGGTGACCTCGCCAGGCCCCGGGACGGTCAAAAAACGACTCGGGATGATGGAGATACTGGCTGGGGTTGGGGGTGGGTTGTGCTGTCCCCACTCTGACCCCCTGCGGGCAGGATTTGTTTCCATATCCGCTGCAGCCTGGAGTTTCGGGCTCCCTTCCCCAGAAACCCGAGGCGCACTGAACTTGGATAACAAATCTTACCCCCAGAGGCTCGATTTTTATCAATATCCAGTGCGCCTCGGCTTTGCGGCGCCCTTTCCAAGAAAATTCAAGATGCAGTGGATCCGGATACAGTAGGGGCTCGACCACAAGAAACCATTCACAAAAAACCCAATCCTGAGACCCCAGGACATCCATCGATTTGTTGGTGCGGGAACGCCACGCCTTACATTGCAGAACCATCGAAACCCAGGGCACCCTGGAGGCAAGCAGGGTGCTTCTTGGCAGGGGCCCCCACTGTAGCAATCGCGCCCGCAACTCTGACCCTCGGTGAACCCCGTGCCGCCGAGCACCAGCACGGACCTAGAGGCCTCCCAGATGGGGTCCGAGTAGAAAAGATCGGAGGGTCGCGCCGCATCGCCAATGCATCGGCGATGCATCGCCAACGTCAGCGACGCATTGGCGACGTCGGCGTGAAGCAAATCGGGCTCCGCATCCAGCCGCACCGCCGATGCACCGGCGATGCGGCACGATCCTCCGACACCGTCTGCTCGGACCCCGTCTGGGAGGCCTAGAGTGGGACGCACAAGGACATACTAATCCGAACAGCCATAGCTGGGGGAGCTGTGGTCCTTACCCCTCTGGGGGAGCCCATCGCATCGACGATCTCTCGAGAGGGGTGTCGAAATCGAGGGGTCCCCCAGGGGGGTAAGGACCACAGCTCCCCCAATTGTGGCTCCCCTCCTAATACTAGATGTCCTCCTCGGAGGCGCGCGTCCGACCCGAACATATCGTATACCCATCTTGTAGCACATCGTTTCCCGACCGGTGTGGCCAGAGAGCGCCCGCCACGACGCACACACCACACGATCTCTCGGTGCGCGCGCCGCCCCTGGGGGGCGACGCACATATAATACAAACATGTTGGTTGAGCAGGGGCCGACCGTCCCGGCATTCCTATAGCCCTACCACGACATGTTCTGAGAACCCAAAAATATTCTAAGAACACAAACAATGTTCTTAGAGCATAAACCCGATGTGTTAAAACAAGACAATCTCAGCCAAACATGTTCTAAGAACATTTAGTGCAAACCACAAACGGTTCTTAGAACATTGTTTGGTGGGACTACAAGCGAGCCGGGACGCTTCGCCACTGCTTGAGTTGGGGTGACGCCGATCGAGGACCAGCCCGACGCCTGCCGCGGCAGCCACGCCAGCGCCGCGGCGGCTGGCAGCAACCCCCGGCGGCGGCCGCGGCGCCGCGGCGCGCCGGCGGCGCCGCGGCCCCGCGGCGGGGGTGGGTGGGGGGGGGGGGGGGGGGTGGGGGGGGGGTTGGGGGCGGGGTGGCGCTGGGGCGGGGGGGGTGGGTGGGGGGGTGGGGGGGGGGGGGGGGGGGGGGCGTGTTTTTTTTTTTTTTTTTTTTTTTTTTTTTTTTTTTTGGGGGGGGTGGGGTGGGGGGAGGGGGGGGCGGTGCGGGGGGGGGGGCGGGGGGGGGGGGGGGCGGGGGTGGGGGGGGGGGTGGCGGGGGGGGGGGCGGGGGGGGGGGGGGGCCGGGGGGGCCGCGGCGCCGCGGCGCGCCGGCGGCCCCGCCTCGGCCCACGCCCCCTCCGGGCGAGGCGGCCCGCCGCGGCGAGGAGGCCGCGGCGCCCGCGCGGGCGCCGCGCGCGCACATCGCTGGGCGCGGCCGCCGCGTCCGGGCGCACCGTGAGGGCCGCACGAAGCAAGCGAGCGACAGGGCTGGCCCTCGCTGGGACGTCCGTGTGCCCCCTGCATTTTGAGGTCGGGCGCGTGCCTCGACAGGAGGACCATACTCCAAAAGAGTCGAAAAAGCACAACGTCTAGGGACGATTGTTCTACAAATTTTGGCTATTTGGGGGGTATGTTTCGACCATGTTCTATGTATCGTCCAAAATCCGCGTGTACGGGGCACATGCCCGACCTAACCCTTGCATGTTTAGGTGCCGTGCGCTCTTTGCTTCGCAGGATGATCCAAAATATTCCTTGCCGACAAACACGCAAACGTCCGAGCGATGCCAAGATAACGAACGGGGTCTTACGCGAGATGGCATCGCGACCTTGCGCGGAGGCTTACGCGTGCCGCTAGCGCTGCATGCTACATTGGAACCGAGGGCGCTTACGCGCGACCTTCCGCGGAAAGCTTACGCTCGAATGTCGGCGCAGAGGACCCCGTTATTAGTCGTCGCTCACATGGCTACGGTTGGCCACGTCAAGAGCCAAAAGAAAACGACGCCTCTGCCATCGGCCCAACAAACCAGGGGGGTACTCCTGGTGGCTTGGCCCCCTGCCGTGCTCGACGCATCTCCAGTCCCGGTCTCGGGGAGGCATCGTGGACCTCCTCGGTGGACGTGGTCCCCCTGATGGTGGCGGTATCGCTTCTCTGTCCTCCGACATCAGACCCACGGTATATTCCCTGCGAGCGCGTCCACCACTTGATCCTCGTCGGCTCAATCATCAAAGTCGCAAGCTCCAGCCTGCAACGGAACTGCCAAACGCTCTCCCTTTGTCCCCCCCTCTCCTACCCCTGCTAGAGGCGCTGGCTCCGGCAACTTGTTGCTTGTGCTTTCTGCCCACGCGTCCTTCATGGATGCGCTTCGAGAATGGTGGCTCTTACGCTAGTTGCACCCTATGTATAAGTATCGCAAGTAACATAGCTACTTACATGAGCTACTTATGGGTACTTACTAAGATACTTATAAGTAACTTAAGTTGATGTTCTTAAGTTACTTAAGCTAACACTATAAGATACTTATAAGTTACTTAGGGAAATGAAGCGATCGCGATCGCTTGGGAGGAGGAGGAGGAGGAGAGCGATGTCGATCGCTGTGAGGGGGGGGAGGGGGGAGGAGAGTGATGAGCGCGGCGGGGCGCGCGGCCTCCTCAGCGCGCGCGGCCGCGTCCTCAGTGTACGCGCGGCCTCCTCACCGCGCAGGGGGCTCACCCTCAGGGGCCGCCTCGCCGCCCTGCCCGTCGCGGAAGGCGGTCAAGCAGATCGCCTCCGCCTCGCTCAACGCCTGCAGCTCGGCCTGCTGTTGGAGCCGCCTGAGGGCGCTGGAGTCGTTCCACCCATCCCCGCCCAGGGACGCGAGCAGCTCCACCAGCTCATCCTCGGTGGGAGGGCGCACGGTGGCGCTTTCGAACTCCCACGAACGCTGGACCTCCATTGCCTGCTCCCTCTCGGCCGACGGCTGCAACCTCGAGGCGCGGCCGCTTGGGTGGCGGCGGCGGCGCCGCGTCCTTGGAGGTGGCCGCGGCGAAAGCGGCGGGCGACGGCATCTTGAAGAACTTCGCGTTGGCCATATTCGGCCACGGGCCGCCTCGCGGCAGCGGGACACTGGACGGCTTCGCGCCGACCAGCCCAGGTGGCAGCGGTTCCGAGGGGAGATCGTCCATGACGCGCCCCCTCCTGCGCGCGCGCGCGCCGTCGCTTGGCCGCGAGCGCCCCGTGCGTCACTCGCGAGGCGAGCCGAAACGGCTGAGCAAACGCCGTCATCGCGAGCCCATCGTCGCCAACGCCCGCCCGAGCGATCGCCATCGCTCCACCCATATTCCCACCCGCGCCCGAGCGATCGACATCGCTCTCCTCCTCCTCATCCTCGTCATCCTCCTCTTCCTCCTTCTCCTGCCTCCTCCCCCTTCCAAGCGATCGACATCGCTTCGCCTCCCCCAGCGATCGGCATCGCTCTCTTGCTCCTCATCCTCCTCCTCCTCCTCCTCCTCCTCGCGGCGATCGAGATCGCGAGCCCCCCTGGCTGCCCATGCAAATCCCGCGGCCCCACTGGCTGCCCATGCACATCGCGATCGGCATCGCTACTCCTCCTCCTCCCTCCGCAGCCCCCTGGCTGCCCATGCAAATCCTGCTCCTCCTCATCCTCCTGCTCCTGCTCCTCCTGCTCCTCCTCCTCCTCCTCCTCCTCCTCCTCCTCCTCCTCCAAGCGATCGCCATCGCTACCTCCCCCAAGCGATCGACATCGCTATCCCCCCCCCAAGCTTCTTGTTGGCGCGCGCAGCCTCGCGCCGCCTCACTGCGGGGGCGCAGGCCGCGGCGGCGGGGGCGGCTCAGTCAGGGCGTCCGTGGACGACCCTGGGCGCCCGTCGCCGCCCGCGAGCCCCTCCTCACGGGGGGACCGCGGCGGCGGAGGCGGCGTCGTCAGGGCGTCGGCCATGACCACCGCCGACGCCATGGCCGCCTCCGCCTCGGGGGCGTCGTGCAGCCTCTGCAGGCGGATGATCGTCATCGCGTCCTGCTTGAGCTGCGCCAGCGCCGCCGCATGCACCGCGGCGCGGCGGCGCGCGACGCTCAGCAGCTCGGCGGCCCGATCCAGCTCGACGTCGCGCATGTCGATCTGGAGGGCCAAGTGCCGCGCCACCTGGGGGGGTCGTCGTCGTCGTTGTCGCCGCCGCCGCCGCCGTCGTCGTCGCCGCCACCGTCGTCGTCGTCGTCGTCGTCGTCGTCGTCGTCGTCGTCGTCGTCGTCGTCGTCTCGTCGTCGTCTTGTCGTCGTCGTCGTCGTCTTATCCGCCTCCTCCTTCTCCGCCCGCAGCTGGGCGTTCGCCGCGCGCAGCTGCTCGACCTCCCCGCGCAGCTGCTCCACCTCCCCGAGCAGCCGCTCGGGCAAGCTCGCCTCAGTCGTCGCCGTCTTCGTCGCCGCCGTCGCATCGTCGTCGTCGTCTCGTCGTCGTGCGCGGCCGCCTTCGGCCAGCTCGAGGCGCGCTTGCGCGCGGCCGCCAGGGGCAGCATCGCGCCTGCCCCGCGCGAGCCCAAGGGGCAGCAGCGCGCCAAAGCTGAACGGTTGCGCGCTGCGCGCAGTGATCTTATTTTCCTCTTCCCACCCCCCGCCCATCTTCCAGCGATCGATATCGCTATCCTCCCTCCTCCGCCACCTCCTCCTCCTCTTCCTCCTTCAAGCGATCGACGTCGCTTCACCTCACCCAGCGATCGGCATCGCTCGATTTTCTTTTCCGTCCCCCCCTCCTTCCAGCGATCGGCATCGCTTTCTCCCTCCCCCTCCTCCTCCTCCTCATCCTCATCCTCCTCCTCTCATCTCCTCACCCAAGCGATCGGCATCGCTTCACCTCACCCAGCGATCGACATCGCTCCCCACACACACACACCGCGGCGCGGCGCATGTTTCCATATGTTTCTCAGCGCGCGTGCGCGATGACATAGTCACCGTTGCTCTTCACGCGCCACGCCCAGACAGCGCCATCCAGGTCAGCGTCGGACATCTTGATGACGAGGAGCTCGCTCACCACGCTGCCAGTGCTGAGGCCGCACGCGCCCGTTGAGATCTCGATCCCGCGGGCGACGATGTGCAGTTCGCCAGAAATCTCCGCGCACGCGTCGATGATAAACACCTCGCCGCCGCGCGAGCGAACCACCTGGCCCACGTTGTAGGCGTTCCCTTCCCAGCGCAGCCCCCTGGCCACGGAGACGTCGGCGGCCCCGACTACGGAGCGCAACCCGTCAGATTCGGCACGCGCTCCCACCAACGAGTTGCCCGTCGGCCCCATCTTCTCGAGTTGCCGCACTTGCTGCAATACGCAGCCCGCGAGCGTCGTGGCCTCCATGCGCGCGGTGTTCTCCACTGGTTCGGCCACCGCCTTTGCCACCTTATTGTGGCGCTCCGTCACGAAGCAGTCGAGCTCTTTCGGCTCCTGTTCCGCGTTGTGAAACACGTAGTGGTGTTTGGGCTTCACGTATTTGGTGCCGTACGCCTGCTTGTGCAAGTTGAGATGGACTTCAGCCGCTGCAATGAAGTCACTGCGAGGGGGGGCACGCCCGCGCTTGACCTTCAGGAACGCGTCCGCCAGCAGGCCGCACGCCCGAAGGGACGCTATTTCGCGCTCGAGCGACCCGATGCGGACGGCGCGCTCCTCGGCGAACGCCAAAAGGACGAAGAAGGTCGAGATCAGCTCGCTGGCGCCTGCTTTGAATGATTTCTTGCACGCGGTCTCGTGCCCAGGCGTGAACATATGTTTTGCCGTTCTGCCGTGCGACCTCGGGAACTGCCAGCGCCGCGTGAACGCGTGAAGCTCGGGCCATCCGATGCCAGCTTTTCTCTGGCACGCCTTCACAAACGCGAACACCTCCCAACCAACGGTGCCATTGCTCCATAGGTTGTGCATGCTGTCATACGTCATGGCGGACGGCTTCATTATCGCCCGCAATTCCTTATCCTCCAGCAAGCCATTGGGATGGTAGTTGAAGCCGCAGGCTTTGTCGAGCTTCTGGAAGTTGCCCTTCGTCATGTGGCCAGGCTGTCCCGCGGTCGCCGCCGCTGCGGCGAGGTCGTCCCACAGTTTCCACACGTCGGCGTCAGAATGACGATCGAAGCGCGCGTGCTCGTGACAACAGGTGTCGACGAAGTAGCCGCCGTCGCCGTCGACGGAACCGCCCTTCAAGATCACGTTCTTGCATCGCAAGCAAGGCCTCCAGCCGTTGGCACCCCGCAAACGCAGAATGCCTTTGAACGCATCCATGTCTGCGAGAAGATTGGAGAGGCGCGCCCGCACCAGCATCGGAGTGCCGTTGGCCAACTCCACGTGCGCGCCAGCTCCCGCGAGCCTGGAGGATCCGAAGAACATCTCCCTGATGAGGAGTCGAGTGGCACAGGAGATGCCGCCGTCCACGCGATTGCTCGCTTTCGTTCGCAGACACCCCAGCGGTAGCCACAGCTCTTCCCTCCATAGCATGTCAGCCCCGAACTCCAGGAACGTGAAGAAGATCATCCAGAACTTCCGATCGTGCCTCAGGGCCAGCGCGTCGCCTGGTGTCACTTCGTCCATGTACAGCACCAGCGAGAGCGGCGCGCCGCGGACGCGGTTCGCG